>VOMN01113623.1:0-13618 GCA_014899125.1 Orchestia grillus | reverse complement strand
GACACTCCCCCAGGCAGACCAGGACCGTACAGGTGAAGTGCAGACTCGTCCTCTCAGGGAACTTGAATGCCCGGAACGATGCGTACTCAGTCCGCAGCCCCGCCTCCGGGCCTTCCTTCTTCCTGGCAAGTAATGAATCTATATGGAACATTGGTGAGATGTGAATGAAAATTTACTCATAAACTTTAGTAAGTAATATGAATTAAGAATTAGTATGAGTTTCCATTTGTAATAAATGTTTTATAACATAGGTTAGTTTTCTTATCAGTCGACGACTGATTTTTACAGCTTACGTACGAAACATTCGCGAAAGTCGTACAGTCCGCGAACAGCGGCTCCTCAAGACCGCTCTGCAATGAGAGGTCAGGCCCGAGAAATGTTGATATAATCAAATTTCTGATTGACAACACGTATAGAGAGACGCAATTGTCGCCACTCGAGCACGCACCAAAAGGTGTCTGCATTGTACCTGCTGGTACACCTGAGCTGGGGGGCTGTACCTGAGACGGGGCAGGATGGAGGGGTCGACAGCACAGCCCCGCGAGTCGCTGAGGTCCTGGCGAGTGCCGTCGGTGCCGTCGTGGGCCCTGCACTCGGTCACGAGGGTCGTGAGGCCCGGGGCCGTGCGGGCGCTCACCACCAGCGTTGCCTCCTCCCCCACAGAGAGGCCATCGCTCGCTGGGCTGCCTGCGCACACCAGCGCCACCACAGCGGTGGGCCACAGTTCCCACGTGATCAAAGATGCACTCAAAAGTTTCCTACAACTACAGCCTGGGACATTAAGAACTAGGGCAACCTATAACTTGAGGCAGCGTTTTTTTACGAGCGCGACATCACTAGGAAAGGGAATAATGAATTTCCTGGACTTCTGCAGTTTGATCGTACGATCCCTTGGCTGGAGAGCGACTTGACTGCCCACAGGAACTCTGGAAGCCGCCCACCTCACAGCCCAGGGCCTCCAGGTCGCAGTCGTAGGTCGGAACGTTCAGTGTAAAGGACGCTCGACAACGAAAAATATAATTATATTTCAATAGGATAAATTCCTCTGAATTTTATGACGGCGTTTCCTCCCGCACCCACTGCGCAAGATGTTCAAGTCTCGCCCGCCTAGTCACACCGCAACTGCATACATATGTACTGTAACCACCAGTACTGTATGACCGTTGTACCACCAGTGTATGTACCTACAGTACAGTACATATGTACCGTAACAGTGTGCTCATGGTCATACTGCAAGTACTGTAGCAACAGACTTGAAGTACAATAAGAAAATTTGTACCTAGTATGCATACGTATATCGAGTAACTGTAAGCCAATAAAAATCTTAAATTTAGCTTGTTTGTGATGTTAACATGGTGTTCCTATTATAGACTGCTCGGTAGTTTCTGCTTAGTTTCACTTGAGCTGTGACTTCTTTGACACTTCTTTTTCTGCCTACACAGTTGCCAAATGACCTGGACAGCCGAGATCCTGCTAGAGCATAAAATAACATACCGTCCATTCCTGCTAGAACATAAAATAACATACCGTCAGTTCCTGTTAGAACATAAAATAACATACCGTCAGCTCCTGCTAGAACATAAATAACATACCGTCAGTTCCTGCTAGAACANAACATATAATAACATACCGTCAGTTCCTGCTAGAACATAAATAACTTACCGTCAGTTCCTTCCCCACGAAGAATGTCCATCCAGACGGACACAGGCTCTGCCTCCACTCCAGACGTCCCCTCTGAACGGGAACAAATTAGTTGTGGTCCCCATCGTTTTACTGTGAGACTTATATACTCAGTATGCGTACAGTACATTCATACAATAATTCAAATAGAATAATATTCAAAAGTTTTACTGGTTATTCAACAATACTCACGCCATAAATTCAAATCAAGAAACTCCTTCTGTGACCGCCACTCATCAATGAAGTTTAAAAAATTATCTTTCTCACTGTCCGATTCTTCAGTTCTATTTCCCTCCAAACTGTTGTTTCCTGAGAATGTCTCATTCCATTTCGCACCGCTGTTTGTCCGAGCAAGTATATGTCGCAAAATTTTATTCGAATCTTCTTTAGTGGGCACATATTCATCAACGTTCCCAACTTTACTTCTTTCTTCAATTTCTTGGGAACTTTTTCTTCCCACTTCCCAATTAAGGTTTATATCCTCATAATCTCGCTCACCCTCAGCGTGGACTATCTTGGCCACTCCTCCAGTGTTAACTTTTGCTTCTTTTGAGATACCTTCGTTGCCGTCGAGACCATTTGTCTCACTGGGTTCTTCGTCAGCGAGCCCTGCCCCGCTGCCCACCTTGCCCTCCAGCAGGCGGTCCCTCACCCTCGACGAGACCGTCAGCAGCGTCGACGCCACCATGGCCTCCGACTCTTCGCTGTTCGGCGAACTGCTGATCTTGATCTCCGAAACTACCGCCTTTGGAACATACTTCTGCTCGTCCCCGCGACTCTGAACGATGACTTCTCTGCTACTCAGATCCTTCGTGATGTTTGCCAGTTTTTCAAAATCGAAGCCTTCTTTTGAAGAGTTTGTTTTCCTTTTATTGATGGAATTACCTTCTTCAATGCTTGTTTGGATAATGACGCTGTTGTTGAAGTCTTGAAACACAAATTTGGGGTTTTTTAGGAACGATTTCAAAAGTGATTCGGTTGGAGTGGAACCCTTGTTCAGAAGTTTCGGGCCCTCTTTCGTTCCATGCTTTGTTAGATCTTTTTTCCAGTTCTGCAAGGCAATAGCACACGCTGCAAGTATGTTTAACATAAAAAGAATTCCACGAAACTCAACATTCAAGTGAGCCTTGCTATTTCCTGCCCTTCCCGAGGTCTTTAGGGCGCAAACTATTTTATGCTCGCTATTCGAACCGCAAAATGAGATAACTTGTTCACGTAAAAAATAATATGATTCACCGGCCTTTGCTTTCTATCACATGAGCAGCAATGTTTCAAATAGGAACCTCTATCCAGCAATTTGAAATTCTTTCGGATTTCTTACCCATTATTCTTCTAGACGATTTTTGGATTTGCTCACACTTGCCATCCCTAAATGTCAATTGACTTGCACTACATGGCTCGTATATACTTACTTGTACCTGTAGGCTGGTCCAGACTGATAAAACGAAATTGGATAACTTCATCTCTAACCTGAGTGTGCAGGTGCACTGCGGCGGGCCCTGGCAGCTTGCACCTGACGTGCACCTGCTCATCGATAGCTTGCTGCACCCAGCGGTCGTACTGCACGTAGACCTGCACCTCGTACACCGCCGCTCCCGTGTCCTGCAACCACCAGAGTCCTTCACTGCAGCAATCGCAAGTGTGTTTTGGCGAGCAGTGCACAAACCAAAGGCTGCTACAGGGGCAGCGATGGCCAGCCATGACCAGCCATGTCCGTCACCCCATGAATACCAAGTTACCTGAGGGCCCATTGATTACCACGGCCGGTAATTTGGGAGCCGACAGCTGACCGGCCGAGCGGGCCATCCCAGCAACCTGCGCCGCACAGGGGACACTCACTGTGCACAGCGTTTCAGCTCAGCTCTTATTACTTATTGATAAACTCAGTAATGATTTAAAAAGACACCAGTAAAGTAATATACGTAATCCGTGACTTCGTTAACCATAAATTACAAAGGAATTTATAATTTATAATTAGTCTTTTATGCACGAACAATATGATCCACTTGATATTTTCGATGTTCAAGTGAGAAGTTAGCTCTTGTTACTTGGCTGTCTCCTGCACAACCTGCCCTCAGCATGGAGGGCATTCTGTTCGGAATTATTGTCAAAGACCAAAAAAATGATAGCACTATCTCGTGACACATTACTCAAATCTCATATTCAATATCTATTTATATCCTTGACTGTACGAGTATTTGTATTCTAGTTGAACACTCGAAAACTCTCCAATATTCGTCATGATCACCTCATTGGGCACTGTCCCATGTCGCTTCCCTCAGGTAGACTCGGTCACTCGACTTCCCTCCGCCTCGGTCACTCGACTCACCTCCAACTCGGTCACTGTCACACCGCAGGTGAGGGGGGCAAGGGTCAGTCTGGTGACGGAGGCGCCCTCGCCGGCCGCGTAGCAGGGCGGCTGGGGGTGGCCCCTGGCGTACACGGCGCCCCCAAAAGGCTCCTCCGTCTCCAAAGAGAGGGTCAGTTCTGACGGTGTGCAGTTGCTCTGGACGTCTGGTGGACACAGCAACTTCAGCAATTACCGCACATGTTTACCGATGAGCCCCCTAGTGCTGTCACTGGCATATTTGTAAGCGTTCTTTCCTCAATTTGCTATTAATTCATATACATGAAGAAAGACATCGGAGAACGAAAATTAGTACATTTGTAATTGCAATAAAAAAAATTAGTTCAAATGTAAAATTTTTCAAATTTGTGTATTTGCCTTTCAACAAACAGTAATCCAAATTATCAACGTTTAAAAGTAACATCGTATAGATAGCGTCCTCCTTTACATATACATTAATCCAATCTACTTTGGAGATTCCTCAGTGACATGTGCAACATCTCAACTGCTGATACCACGAATTTAGTCTTGAATTCTTTGCTTCAATTGCCCCAAGGTTTTGGCCGAGTCGAGCGGGCCTGAGTGGTGGGAGAGCTGCTCGGTGACCGCGTCATTTCAAGAGTCGGTGGCATTCCCTGCCCCCCAAAACACCGGATTTGTCAGTTCGTCATTTTTTCTCGCGGGACCACCTTACGAGCTCAGTCTAAACGACTCGGCCAAGGACACCGCGTGAATTGATGCAAAGAATTCAAGACGAAATTCGTGAGTCCCAGATGAGATGCTGCGGTAACCAGTGATGAGTCTCCTCAGCACTCAATGTACACGTGGAAGTGGACGCCTTCTCCAGGACTGAATGTTCACACATTGATAATTTGGATTACTGTTTCGAATAAGCCAAGTTGTAGGAGTTCAATTGTGTCAATAACATTTTCCTACTTTCGTAGGGGTTTCCTAAAGTTCCCGTTTTTATGAGTCACCCTGTTACTGCCTTGTCATCAGTTGTGTTGTGCCTGCCCAGTGATCAGTTGTGTTGTGCCTGCCCTGTGATCAATTCTGTCGTACCTGCCCTGTGATCAGTTGTGTTGTGCCTGCACTTTGCTCAGTTGTGTTGTACCTGCCCTGTGATCAGTTGTGTTGTACCTCAACTCATATCAGTTGTAAAGAGACACCACTTCAGGGAGGCAATTATATCAAAACTTCAGTTTTTGGCATAACTCAGGGGTGAGGGAGGTCATAACTCAGGGGTGAGGGAGGGCATAACTCAGGGGTGAGGGAGGGCATAACTCAGGGGTGAGGGAGGATAGAGCATTATTGAGAGGTAAATATATTCAAGAAGAAACGAAATTCCCAATAAACATATTGCCTGCATTTATATCTTCTTTCGTCGATGTTTTTGTAAGGTCATCATACAATTCGGAAAAATGTTCCAATTCCTGATACGATGAACTTACTCACGAATCTGTAAGTCGTAGAAATGACCCCCGTGCCCGCCGGGCCGGAGATGCCCCGCGCCACCTGAGATGGCAGAACAAAGAGGACTTCATTCTCACAAAAATCTCGAGAGGGTCGGTCTTGTTCAAACGTTTGCTTTACGGATTACAAATTCATGTAACTCATTAATATGAATTTCGTAACGACAGAATAAAAAGCATCCATTACTCATATGTGCTGGAAGTGTAAAGTGAATTTCGAAGATATAGGTGAGCCACAATGCCCCATAATCAAGACCAGTTAAAATACGTCTTCAGACACAGAAAAATATTAAAGCTCAACATGTCATTAGGCGATCAATAGTTCTCAATTGCACATTTGACTTGCGGGGGGAAAGTTGCCACTCCTATAATTGACCAGAGTCTCAGCGTTACCCACAGGAATTGGCCAGAGTCTCAGCGTTACCCACTGGAATTGGCCAGAGTTTTAGTGCTATTAACTGAAATATTCAAGCCCATGCGAACTGCAGCGCGGGATAGAGAGGCCATAAAGGGCACCGTTGAGGGGAAATGTTCAGGGGGTCGCGACACAAAGGCTTCAGGCGCTGGCGGGTGAGTGCTGTAGGGAAACAAATGTTATTCACTGCCTCACGCGCTGGCCGGTCTATCGTCATAGGAAATTCAGGATTTTCCTGAGCCTTAAATCACTTACTGCTACTATGTATAGTTCGACAAAAAATTATCCATCGAATATTTTACCGAAAAAAATATTGACTTAGTAAGCAAAAAAGCGAGCGCTTTTGACGCGAGAGGAGTTCTAGTGACATGAGGCGACCTCCTGAGACGTGAGAGGAGAGCTAGAGAGCTGGTTGGTGTGTAGTAGATATGTATGTTGAGATACCACGTGGTTAATTGAATACGTCGAGCATTTTTCTGTCAGGCATGAGTTTGCGTTCAGTTTGAGCGAACTCGTATTTTAATTGAAATGAGGTTAATTCAAAGTAGGCTGCCACCACCTGAATTAATTCAGGAACTATTTTATTTCGACATAATGTCGTTCATTATTTCAATCGATCGTTTATTATTGATTCTGTAGGTCATATTTATTTCCTTGCAAGTGATCTCAATTTGACCTAACGATTGAAATTATGATCGGTAACCGTGACGATTCTCCAAATGGTTCACACGCTTTGTCCTGAGGTCCGGCGAGATATTATGTTCTGATATTTGTATAAATCTTAGCATTTCTAATTGATTGCCTAGGTCTCCTTCACGGCTAATGAATTTGGCAAGAAGATAATTTGACGAGACAACTCACGGCGGCCCGTGGGAGGAAGGCCCAGCAGACGACGCAGGCCAGCGTGGCCCCCGCCAGGCCCCGGAGTGGGGGGGCGACAATGTCTATGCCCTCGTACATGTAGGCTTCCGAAAATCACTGTGTTTTCTGTATTTCTTGGAGCTCAACTGTTGCCTACATTTTTGTACCTGTTGGAAACCGAGATAAAAATATTGTTTCATATGTATTACGCTTCAAGAGCTTCATAAATTAGTTGCAACCCAAATTAGCAGAAATATTTCCCTCAAATATCGCACCTCAGAAAAGGTCCAATATTTACTACGTCTTGAAGAAAGAAGGTAAAAAAACGACCGAAAGTAATCACTATCTGAACTTAAAAGCTGAATAACTTTTTAGCGGCCGTTGTCAGAATTTACCGTCTGTCCTCTGTTCTGTTTTTTCACTCAGTATTGTGGCCACGCCTTCTTTCCTGGGCCTTCTTCTTGGGCTCCATGACGTACTGGTAGCATGATGGCCTCGTAATCGAGAGGACCTGAGTTCAAATCTATGCTCAGGCGAGACATTTTCACGTAACAAGGGAGTACTTCCCTTGGAAAAGCAAGTTTAAGCCACAAAGTCCTCACATTCTTCACCACGCCAGTTGTTGTAAGGCATTGAAAACCCAACGGTAAAACGTGTTGGAATTAATAAAGGTTCCTTTCTGGAGCCTTCTTTTGCTCTGTATTGTGGCCAAGCCTAATTTCCTGGAGCGAGTTACAAGCTGGCGACGCCTTATGCGCCCCACTCAGTCAAATTTTTACTCGTAAAGTTCTGGACCAGTCGACGAAACAGTTTCTACGAGAAGATTATAAGATAACTTTCCCTTCTTCGCCAGAGAGAATTCAGTTGAAGTAATTGTAGGCGTTCTCAGGAATCCAGAATCTGAACCTCACGAATCTTTTTTCAGTAAAACTTCACTGTATAGTTTTCAGCTTTACGATGCTCTCTCCGGTGCCTTGATCCCATCATTATATAATTGAGAACAGTACTCGCCCAGGGGCAGGATCAGCACCTTGAACAACACAAGAATCGGTTTCGATTCCCGTGTTCTAAAGACTTTCAAGCCACAACTAATTTGGCACTGGTATTTTTAACTGTTAGTTCACTTTGTTTTTGGAATCCTCCATTGTCCTCAATAACAACACCGAGATCTCTAAACGAACTTTTTTTTTTACTGATATGATTCCTTTGAATGAGAATATGTCATCTGGGTGCCTTCGTTGTCTCATCATCTCAAACTTGGTTTCGTTGAATTAGATGTCGTTTGACCGTGCCCACGTATAGATTTTTATCAAAGTTTTCTTGCAGCTCAAATGAGTTCTCAACACAGATCACTTCCTTGAACAGTCTCATGTCGGCAGCAAAAGAAGATGCGCGGGAACGCTGCACGGGGCATCTGTCAGAAACATGTCCGAGGAACAGTAATGGTCCAAACACTTGTCCTGGTGGCACTCTACTGACATTCTTACGCTGCATTCGGCTGTGGTGCAACCATTGAAAGAAAATATAAAGAAGCCCAAAGAGACCACTCTCTTGAATGCGTTATTTTTGAGGCGACACTGACAATGTAATCAGCACTACTTTCTCGTGAAGAACTCAGAAAAAAAGTAAATTTCGGAGAAATTTCTCTTACGTTGGTAAGGAGGGGTGTATTTAAAGCATCCTGTCAGCATAAATGTGTCCCTCAAAGCAGCTTTGATCTTTTCTGCTTAAAGATACTAAGAGAACTGAAATCCAGCTACATTCATAAGAACAAAGAGTTTTGACTACTTTTTTCAAAGTTATTGTAAAAAAATTTCCATTGTTTTTTCATAGCTCGCAGCTCGTACAATTGAAAAGACTTTTTTCCCGTGATGAAATCTCCTGCATCAAGCGGTGGCCATTTTAATCAAAAATTTTAGCTTGTTGACTATTTTCAAAGTATCAAATCAAGCTCACAGATTGGGATCGGATCCCCAAATTTACTTTGTGATTTGCTTACAGATTTTTCAACTAGAATTGAAGATGAGTTATCACGTGCACATCTGCAGCTTTTGTTTACATATCACTCTCAGATCACCAATATGACGTCCGAATCATGAGTACATCACTAATTCCGGCCTACAGGTTACTATTAAATCACCAATATTGTAACGTAGGTCACTCACAGATCATCAACTTTGTCATGTAATACAATCACAGACTACCAATTTGCCCTGAAGATCACTCGTAGCTTGCCAATTTTGGTTTACAGAGAATCTGAAAGTGTAACCTGCGCCCTCGTCCCCAGTCGAGTTTACGAGTTGCGGTGCGTAGTCCAACGCACCTCCCCGAGCACTGAGGGGGAGGGGGGGCGAGCAATGGCAGGCGGAGGGGGGGCAGAGCGCCACTTGAGCTTCTCACTAACCCGCCGCCCCAAATATTGAGCTCCAAAGCGCCTGTAAGAGGCGCAAACGAGAATAAGCTTCTGAACTCCCACTTTGTAAAACAAATGTAAAACAAATATTTCTCACGAGAATCTTGAACACTCCCGTGAGAGCAGACCGGCTCGCTCGATGGCGCTCGGTCAGAGCAGTTCCGGTGCAGCGCAGGCGCCGTTACGAGCTGACCTGAGCCGCCGTCTCTTACGCGAGCGCTGCGTCGCTCGCGGCCACGTGCGGTCGGAGTACTGCCGTTGATTGCAGCAGTACATGATTCCAAAGTGCAGATTGCAGCAATGCTATCGGTAACTACTGTTTCCTGTAATCTATTTCAAAGCAGAGAGCAATAAAGGTTTAGTGTATGTCGTCACGGTACCGGTACCGAAAAATTTTTGTTTGTAAACAGGCAATCTAAACACTTGCTAGATAAGACAACTGGTCAAAACTTGCCAGTATTTTCTTTTCCCAATTTAAAAAAAAATTAAAATGCTAAGCTCATTGTTAAGTCATGCACCCACATGCAGTACAGCAGCCACAACACTTGGTTAAAATAATTTTAAATTGATTTCAAAATGTGATAATGCATCGTTTTGGAATAAATAATACGTAACCTCGTCAAAGTGATATTTTTTCTCTTTATTCGCTCACAGTGCAATCAGTTTTGCAGGCAATACTTTTAAATTTTAATATGCTATAAAGTGAGTGTCAAGAAGGTTTTGAATAAAAAAATCTTGTCCAAAAAATTTGACCAAAATTTAACCGAACGGTTCCCATAACACCATGACGCAAACGTCTTTACTTTGAGCTAAAAGAATCTGTTGATGCCGAGGCAAACAGCAGCCGAGCAATGACAATCCTTCTTATGAGAGATATAAAGTATTTCAGCTACGAATGTAAAATAGTATCTGGTATTTTAATGAGTTGAGAGGCGTCTGGCCGGAAATGCCGTTCTCTCTAGCAGCCACACCTGACATTGAGATAACACGCAATCGCTGCACGGGAAGGGGGGCGGCAACGGAGGACCGGCAGACGCTGGACCACAAAACTCGGCTCCCTCCTTTGAATTGCTAACACCTGAGTCCAAGCTCCTTGGCAATAAGCACAAGAAAATAAAATGTACTCAATTCCTATCGAAGGGACAGCACAAAGCGCAATTGTATTCTTTGCCAAGCTGTGTGGAATGAGAACCCAATCTTCAGATGAAAAATTCAAGAGGCCCAGAACACGACTATGATGCCAGACTTGTCATGCAAGACATGTGATGCCAGATTTGTGATGCCAGACTTGGGATGCCAGACTTGTGATGCCAGACTTGTGATGTCAACCTAGGCGCAGCTTAACTCATACTTGTAATGCCAGTTTAGTGACTTCAACGCCTCTTAAGTAATGATCTCCGTTCTAAAATCTCTTCAAACTAAATTGTGATTCCGACGCCTCTGAATCTTGGAGCTGGCTTGTCAACCTGTAATATCCTTGAGTTGTTAAAAATACATCACTCAATTTACATGTTGCAGCATAATATTTAAATATCATATAAATGAAAATGATGCCATCTACCAGTGAGTGAATTTACGCCTACCAATGCTGCCCGTACTTTGGAGTTGGATGTTTATCGCATGAAATTAGATCTAGTTTAAGTAACCTATCCTCATGAAAATACATTCGAGATACAGAATGCATCCACAGCAAAAATTTCATATTAAGGTAAACAATGAATTCCCATACAACTTTGGCAAAAAGGTAGACACTGCGCTGTCCCCACTGTGTGACTCCACATACTTGCAGTGCCAAAATAAATAAATCCACCTGTCCGTCTGTTTCTCAGGCCTAAGAAAGTTCAGCGAAAGCTGTCAGATGAGAGAGTCTTTCGAAGAAGCAGTCACAGAACGCATTCAGTAAATGCTTAAATATTGGCATTAATTGCGTTATATCTACTTACTAAATGCTTACAAATATCTAAACGAGAGATAAAGAAATGCTACTCGAAATATCAGTATTCGTACAACTCTTTATACATATGAGCAAGTAAAATCTTAGTCAACATCGCAATTCAAGACAATTTCGGTTGCTCGCAAGTATATCTTTCTCTGAATAAATTCTCAAAACTGAAATTAAACAAATATAGAATTTAAGAAAGATTTATTAGAACCAAGTACGCGGATATAACGGTTACCGGATTGCTATGCTTCGCACCATCCGGCATGCGCTGATCTTTGGACGTGACTTGCGGCAGGTGACTCAGCGAATTCTCCAGTTGCGGTAGATCGCACTACGTGATGCCGCTACGTTCAGAAGCATGAAATGCTGGAGACGGATAGGGGAGTTCTTAAGGAAATATAGAGCGTTTCCCACGGACTGCTGCTACAGCCTGGTGGTGGTCGCAACGCGGTGGCAAATTACAACTCTTGGGCTGAGCTGAGAGTAAAAAGATTGAATAAACTAGCTTCCCACACCTCAACGGTAGCTTCGAAATTGTTTGCAAAAGCCTTAGAAACTGTGTTTTTTCCATTCAGGTTCATCTCTTTTACTCCTCAAGGATTTTTCATAAAAGAGGGTAGAGTACAATACATATATAACCCAAATATTGATGTGTAAAATATTTGTCTTCAACCTGTACTATCCATTCAAATTTGTCCCTGAAGCACATGCATACATTTTTTTCGTACGTACCTCAGTCATTTTCGCTCATCTTACAATGGACAATCTCTAGGATGTCACATTCGACGTAACATTGCCTTAGCTGCGTACGAAACATAATCGAAAAATACATTTACATCATGAGCGTCACAACAGTAGAAAAAAATATATCTTCAAATTTGTTTCTAAAAACATTTTCAAAATTGTGCTAACCTTTGAAAGCATAAAGATTGTAATAACTTTTATTTCATGTTCCATAAAGATGCTAAACTATGCAGCTTGTTGAGGACTGCACGCTATTTCTTGATGAAGTGTATTTATTGCATTACGTTATATTCGTTATAGAAATTAGGACGCTGACTGAATCTTCATCGAACTCGCTTTAACACAATTTTGCTGGTTGTGGAATTCAGTTATATCAAATTCATCGAGTCACTAGATCAGACGTGTTATCAGACGAGGGAGTATTCAAAATGTGTCTAGGGCCCAACTTGACTGGAAATATTTCGCCATTTCCATTCACAATCCGCTGCTGGCCCCCACGCCCTCCGCAAATCAGGCGCAATCGCAGCAGCAGCGGCTTTTCACGTCGGTCCGCGCTCGCAGACCGTCAGTGCGTCGCGGGTCCACAATATTGGCCATTTTTTACCGTCCACATGTCAACGAACCACTGTTCATGCAGGTACACTTTCCAAATTTCTTATGGTAAAAGCAACAGAACTTACAATTACATTGTTTGATCCAGTTTAAGCTATCCGACTACCGACACACTTTGCTTGTACAAACCAAGGTTTAGTTGCTACTGCAGGGATTTTTTGCGGTTTTCTGATACACTTCTGTCTCACAGTTCGGGAACAATGCTATGTAAAAGATCGTAAACATAATTCAAGGATTCATGTGAGAATTAATACCACAGTACCTTTTTGAGCAGTTAGAACACACTATAACAACATATAAGAGGAACTCGCAGTGCTTGAAATATACTGGAATACGGGGTGATCGAGTTTTTCTACACTTCAGCTGTCAGTAGCTCTCTTTTGTCCGCAAACCCGGAATATGCCGCAGCAGCTGCGTTCGTCCGGCGGATAAACAAGGTGCTGGAACTCCACTGGAAAGTCAGCTATCGCGTGACCGACACCAAACACGACGCTGGCTGACTGAATGATCGACTCACGTCCCAGCCTCGAAACTCTTGAGCTCAGGAGTCCCCACCGCCAGAGGGCCTCGCCGCTTCCGAGCAAGCAGTTGGTGAGCTTCAACTAGCGGTGAGCTAACAGCAACACCGATTTGATCACGGCGTTGCGTGACTTATCTCGTTTTTTTTCAGGTTGCTGAGCAGGATTGAAAGTACGGCCTGATCGTATGGGAGTGTTGAAGACGCTGCGTGCCGGGCCTTAACGCTCTACAAATTCTCAATAAGACCGCCCTCGTTACGACTCATCCCGACGTCACGCACATCTTCACGAGCTACATCCTCGACAGGCACTAACTTTCTTAACCCTGATTTTTGTCCCGATTCGTCCCAGTTGGAGCTCTGCACTGAGCTTTCATTGCGACTACAAGCGAGGCGCTTTACTTGTTGACTGCGCCAGATGACGGGCAGTCGCACGTGACTGGAGTGGATGGAGAGCCAGCACGGTTGACAGCACCTGCACGGAGAGCGTGTAGCGCGCCCTAGCATCTACATTCCCAACCAGGCTGAAGTTTTAAAGTTTAAGTTACACGTAATTTACCGTTAACTTAATTCTTAGATATTTTGGATTTAATTTACCGTCAAAGATTTTCAGAA
>VOMN01113619.1:0-11964 GCA_014899125.1 Orchestia grillus | reverse complement strand
AACTGCTAGTTGCATGAAACTGCTAGTTGCATGAAACTGCTAGTTGCATGAAACTGCTAATGGCATGAAACTGCTAGTGCCGTGAAACTGCTAGTGGCATGAAACTGCTAGTGGCATGAAACTGCTAGTGGCATGAAACTGCTAGTGGCGTGAAACTGCTAGTTGCATGAAACTGCTAGTGGCATGAAACTGCTTGTGTCATGAAACTGATAGTGTCATGAAAATGCTAGTGCCATGAAACTACTAGTTGCATGAAACTGCTAGTGGCATGAAACTAGTCCTACGTCAGCGAAACGCCATAAAAAGAAAATAATGAACAAAAATTCCCGTAAAAAAAACTTTATTTACTTTCAAAAAGCGTGCCGCCGGCCCAGAAGTGTCCGAATCATCGGCGAACATCAAATGAAATTCATATAATTGTAAGACAAAAAAATTCGAGATACGAAAAAAATCCATAATATGGATAAAAAAGTTCTAGAACAGGGAAAAAGATTGTGGAAGAGAAAAATTCCAGAGCCTTGAAAAAAATTTCTCGGACACGATAATGATTCTAAAACTGGGAATGAAATCCTTAAACATAGGGAAAAAATTCTGAAACTGGGAAATAAATTCCAGATCATGGGGAAAAAATTCTAAAACTGGGAAATAAATCCCAGAACAGGGGGAAAAATTCTAAAACTGGGTAAAAAATCCCAGAACATGATGAAAAAATTCTAAAACTGGGAAAGAAATCCCAGAACATAATGAAAAAAAAATTAAAACTGTGAAAGAAATCCCAGAACACGGGGAAAAAATTCTAAAACTGGGAAATAAATCCCAGAAGATGGGGATAAATTTTAAAACTGTGAAAGAAATCCCAGAACATGAAAAAATTCTAAAACTGGGAAAAAATCCCAGAACATAATGAAAAACAATTTAAAACTGTGAAAGAAATCCCAGAACATGTCGAAAAAATTCTACAACTGGGATAGAAATCCCAAAACATGTGGAAAAAATTACTGGACATGAAAAAATTCTGGAAGACAAAAAATCCAGATCATGAAAAATTCCTAGCATACGAAAAAAAAATCCAAAACACGGAAAAAATTCTAAAACCTGAGACCCAGTTTCACAAGTTCTGGGTCTGCAAGATTGCCGCAAAAGAAGCAATCGCAGCAATCTTGATTTGATTAATCTGATTAATCAATGAGCACGTTCAAATCGTCACGCAATCTAAAACACTGAATCGTTTTGAAACCAAAGAATCTGGCCACCTCAGAACACAATCGTTAGACAATCTAAGCACACGCTTATCGTTGTGCAATCTGACAATTGAAAATCGTGTCTAATCGTTGGATATTTTTTGTTAATACGGGCCTTCTTTGCCCCAACACTGGTGGTTCAGTTTGGCAATCAGTCAATCACCAATCAGTCAAGATTGTGACTCGCCAATCAGGCAAGACTGTGGCTCGCCAATCAGTCAAGACTGCAGCACGCCAATCAGTCAAGACTGCAGCACGCCAATCAGTCAAGACTGTTGCCCGCCAATCTCAAACTAGCCTAATCGGTCACACTAGTAATAGTAACTTCAGTTACTATAGCTATAACTAGTAATACCTAGTGCACGGCTGTCAGCACTAGCCCGTGATGGCCTGAGATTTAACCGACACCAGCGACAGGCGATGGTCCAAACGTTCATTTTGATTTATTATAAACCTTTTGTGAAAAATGATTGTATCAACAGCCGTGTCTACACATCGAGTGTACGGGATTCTTTTCTGAGTTAACCCCGGGAGAAAAACACGGGGAAAATGGGATGGAAGTGCGCCCATTTTACGAGCTTCCCTAGCAACTTGCCATTAAAAACCCATTTGCATCGAGCATTTTAAATAAAATGTCCTCCAACGAGCGCTACGAGTTAGGTTCCTTGCGGGGTGTGAGTGGGAGGCGCGTCTTGCTGGAAACATGTACCTACTAACGTTGATTTAGAGTCGCTTTCACATTTGATGTACATGGTATTACAGCAGGTAAATACAGCTTCACATTTGATGCACATGTTATTACAGCAGATGAATACAATCAGTAAATCTTCTGCTGTTGTTTTCGTCTCTTACCCTTGTTCTGATTCGGTATCATGTTAAAATACAACATACAATTGGGGACCATTCGAAAGCGAAGTACAATTGGAAATTAATGGTTACCCTGTTAATGGATTACGATATCCATTAATGTAATAATTAGGATATCCATTAATGTAATAATCTGGATATCCATTAATGTAACAATTAAGATATCCATTAATGTAACAATTAGGATATCCATTAATGTAACAATTAGGATATCTATTAATGTAACAATTAGGATATCCATTAATGTAACAATTAGGGTATCCATTAATGTAACAATTAGAATATCCATTAATGTAACAATTAGGATTTCCATTAATGTAACAATTAGGATTTCCATTAATGTAACCATTAGGATATCCATTAATGTATTCCTTAGGATATCCACTAATGGAATTCAATGTCCGAGCGGACCTTTAACCTTTTTAGTAACCTTCCGCAGGTGGGTAGGATTCCCGCGCTCTTCTTAAGAGCTTTTTAGCTGCGCGAAACAGTCCGCCGCGTGAACCGGAAACCAAATTTCAAGGACACCGAAAACCAAATTTCCAGAAAAACCGGAAACCAACTTTCCAGAAAAACCGAAAACCAACTCTCCAGCAAAATTGAAAACCAAATTTCATGGAAAACCGAAAACCAAGTTTCCAGGAAAACCGAAACCAACTTCCCAGGAAAACCGAAACCAAACTTCCCAGGAAAACCGAAACCAAACTTCCCAGGAAAACCGAACCAAACTTCCGGGAAAACCGAACCAAACTTCCAGGAAAACCGAACCAAACTTCCAGGAAAACCGAACCAAACTTCCATGAAAACCTAACCAAACTTCCAGGAAAACCGAACCAAACTTCCAGGAAAACCGGACACCAAACTTCCAGGAAAACCGGACACCAAACTTCCAAGAAACTGATGACCAANTCCAGGAAAACCGAAAACCAAGTTTCCAGGAAAACCGAAAACCAAGTTTCCAGGAAAACCGAAAACCAAGTTTCCAGGAAAACCGAAAACCAAATTTTTTGAAAAACCGGACACCTTGCCTTGAAAAGATCTCCCACACTTCGTTACAGTGGAGTCGAATTCCTAATTCGTTCACAAAATATCAAGACAAAAAAAAGAGCATCGCCTCAAGTTCCTCAAACCTAAATTCCGTTCAACTTGACTTGTCCTACAACAAGCAGAACAAAAATAAAACAATAATAATAATAATAATATAATGATTAATAATAATAATAATAATAATAATTATCAGCGCTTGATTGAATTTTGAATTTTCATGGGCAGTTTTGCAATAGCTCGGTCATTCGGTCTCAATTATTTAGAAGAACAAAAAAAATAAGGCTTTCGTCCCTGCACAAATATCCTTAACTAATAAAATAAAGAAAATAACACAAATATATATCTCTCTCTTGGTCTATCTCTAGAGGTCCCCGCCAACCCACGGCGGTGGGGCGTGAAGATTGCTTGCGTTGGTATCTCCTAGGGAGATACGTGCCTTATATGAGAAAAAAGGTGCTATAAAAAATATAGAGGCATCAACGATGGTATGTCACATCACATGCGACGGTATCTTCCAACTCATTAGTAATGACAATATTGCAGGGGACCATTAACATTAATTAGTTAATAACAGTTACTACTTTCCGATTCCGCGCTCTTAGTACGGACTATAAGAAATCGTACTCACCGTTAGTAATTCAACATTTGGAAACAAAAGACGTGCGAAAGTTACCACAAAGCGCTGCCTCCCCACGGTTAATTTAATGGTTACCCTACACTTCCGCGTGATGTTAGTGGGTGAAGGTCTTTTGGTAAGTCTAATTTAATGGTTACCCTACATTTGCGCGTGAGATTAGTGGGTGTAGGTATTTTGGTAAGTCTAATTTAATGGTTACCCTACACTTCCACGTGAGGTTAGGTCTTTTGGTAAGTCTAATTTAATGGTCACCCTACACTTCGGAACGATATAAGTTTGTAAAAGTCTTTTAGTTTCTCAATTATAGAATACCAACGGTGAGTAGATTTTTGGATCTCTACGTATTTGAATGGGATGGATGAGCGGCACTTAACTATTAACATTCAATAAATTATCACAAGCCTTCTCCATAGGAACCACATTGATTTTCTTCATTGCATGAAAAGGTTGTACAAACGGAACTTGTCCGTGTGGGGGTCCGGCAGTACAGACGCCAGACACCCTCATTACAGTGTTCACCTTGGAGGTAAATAGTCACGAGGAGAGTATCACTTTGACCTTTGAGGTGCTAAAGATGAGCAACTTTTTCAGCCTTGCTATCATTCTTCGATTGTGTTTTCCTCTTGTCCGACATTCCTCCGTATTTCCCAGCGTCTGCCGCACCGGTCTGCTTCTTTTTTCCTTTGGGAGTTTGAGTCCTCCATGTTCTCTTTCATCGATTGTATAAAAAACACCAATTAAAATTAGACACTACAACACACGGTACCAACCATATCCCGTACACTCCCAAGATTTCCAAGCACTAGCACCCTTCCTAGCAGCTAGGGGATGTCCTAGTTATTAGCGCCTCCAAGCGCTAGCACCCATCCTAGCAAGTAGGGGATGTCCTAGTTATTAGCGCCTCCAAGCACTAACATCCGTCCTAGCACCTAGGAGATGTCCTTAATAGTAACAAAAAATCAAGTCATGCAAATAATCACCAGGAGGTACAAACTACAGCCCATAGATAGATAAAAAGATATGTACCTCCTCGTACACGGCATAAGTTATCGTCGCACACCTTCGACGGTCACTCTTAAAACTAAAGTCAAAGTCACACTGACATCTAACTATTTAATTTAGGCTACAAAGTTGGATTCATCAAAGACCCACCCAACGGAAGAACTCTGGCCATGGAAGCTCGGGTCTGTTTTCCCCCACGAAATTCTATTACACAGTTTCCGCGGTCGCCTAAAAGTTGGTTACCCATCTATTCTCAATGACCCGCTCTGTCACTCACGTCGTAGAGGTCAATGACTCCCTGAGTTAGGTTAGCCACCGCCACATCCCTGCCAGGGTTGATGGCGATACCTTGAGGTTGTCCGTCCACGGGGAAGCTGGCAATTTCATCCCCGGCGTAGGTGATAACGCGTACTTTGTTCTGGATGGAATCACAGAAGAGAACGCGACCGTTTGGGTCCAGGCACACACCTTGGAACCTCTCACTGTGTTTCTCCCCTTTGGTCCTCTTCTGTTTGGTGAGAGCGTTCTTGTAGAGTATCTTGTACAACGTTTTTCCTGACTGCTTGGGGGTGTACAGCCTGCTGGGGGCGAACAAGATGTTGATTTGGGAACGGTGGAACTCCGTGACGATGATGTGGTTCATGTAACCGTTGCATACACCCCGCGCGTTGGTGTCCATCCCGGGTAGGCGCAGGGTCGTGATGAGTTGGAGGTTCTGATTGAAGCAGAAAATGAAGTTGCTGTTGTTGTCAGTGCACACGATTACATTTTCGGCCGTCACGCACACGTCCCAAGGAAATTTGAGACCACAGGTCGAGCTCGTCTCCTTCACGAATTCTCCTTCCCAGGTCAGGATCTGCAAGCGTTTGTTGTCCTTGTCAGCCACAACGATGTGGGAGCGCCCGTCCTGGTAGACGAGCTCCACTGCTTTCGTGGGACACTTGAGTTGTCCCGGCCTGCTCCCGGGCTCTCCAATCGTCCTGAGGATTCGGAAGTCCTCGATGATGTGGATGACCCCCATGCTCCTGTCCGTTGCGAGGTAGGCGCCTTTCCTGGTGGTTGAAATGCCCCATGGACGCTGCAGCTGGCCTTTTTCTTTGTTGCACGCCTCATTCAGAGCGCCTAGCCTCGTTTGGGCTTCGAACAAAGTTTTATACACGATCTCGTCTTCCACAGCTGTGAAAGTGAAAGGAGTGCCATTCACTGGCTGACCGTTGACGATCACGGACACCTTGTAAACTCCCTGTTCTGGTACGACGAAGCATACTTCAGCTACGCCAACCATATACTTACAGGGAACGATGGTGTGCCTCACTTGAAAACCACACGAGGTTTTCACGATGTCAACATTGACCATGTTTTCTCGCCACTCCTGCCTCACGTTTCTCGCATCCCTGATCACGATGAAGAAGGACGTGTCTTCGCCTTTCTGTGGTCTCCCCCCAAGAACAGGCCCAGTGACGATGCTCCTGTTCCCCAAACAAGGATTAGGGGAGCTGGGTACGATGGGTATAGGCCTAGGTCCTGCTACGAGCTGCGACAGCCTACGTTGTAGGTCGGTGCACTGCGTCAGTTCTACATTCAGCTCACGAACGTCAAACAAGGTAGTCTTGTGGCTGATCCCCGTGATGCATTCGTTGGTCCTCCTCAACAAAGTGATGAGGGAATACCTCTCGTTGAAACTATCCATTTCAATGGACTCTTTGAACATCAAGTGGCCAAGCCAATCGCTCCATATGAATGGATTGATGCGCTGAGTCACTCGGCTCACCAGCCTCGGGATGGCGATGATGAGCGTGTTCAGAAGTTCAACACACTGGCAGAACTCATCGTCGATGATTGGCCCAAGGTTTATGATCACAGATCGAAGTGAAAGTTCCCTCCCTATGTGCTTCAGGAGACACACAGCGCAACACAGCTCCGTTTTGCCTTTTTCGTTGATCCGCGCTGGGTATTGCCTGTGCACAATGCAGTTTTGCAAAACGCAATTTTGCAAAATGCAGTTCTCAACCCTTTGTATGCCGTTACCGTTTATGCCCTGTCGTTGGGGTGCGTTGTTCACGTGGTTCTGGACCTGTAGCCCTAAACCCATCGGATTGACTGGCATATGTCCTTGCAGAGAGCCAATTCCGTTGTTGATGGGTGGTGACACGCGCTGTGCTGCTTGCATTTGGAATTCTGAAGGCGGAGAAGGAAAAGATTCTCGCGTGCAACGGTGGATTGCCGGTGGGTAACACTCGCGACAGTATATGTAACGACAGCTCGTGCACCTAGCGCACTGTTTCAACAGTCCACAACGTCCGCATAAGGTTTCAATCGTACGAGAGGGTTCCTGCGGTGGCATAACTGTTCTGAACACAGACATGTTCTGACTCACAGCTGGGGGAATGTTCAGTGTATAGTTGTTGTACCTGGTAGGATTCGGGTCATGCAACGGAAGCGTTTCGTTGAAACTGAGTCGCCTTATGTGACCCCTGGCACCCTGAAGTGTGGGGTCCATGTTGCCGTTAACTAGCGGTGCTTGTGGAGGGTTCTCTGGCATTTTCAGCATTTGATCAAGAGGTGAATTATGGTTGCTACCGACGGCCCCATACATAGCATGTGCTTGAGGTTGGGGTGCGTGCAAGGGAGGACTGTTGTAATTCGGGAAAATTGACCTGACCGTTGGTTCTGGGCACCTTAGGAAGTTATCAGGCAGTGTCACTCTTGGTAATGAATCTGCGCGCCTGGGGTAGTTCTCAAACGCTGTCCCCCTTGGTTCAGACGGTCGAGCAGGCCTTTCTGTGTTGGTCTTGCCAGGCTTAACCTCGATTCCTATCTTCTCGAGGGCTGCAATGACCGATTTTAAGGTCGAACTCGAGCTGTTAGTCCGGACACGTACGGTGGGTGGCTGCTCACGTTCCTTCCAGATGTTCTCGAAGTCTGGCCCGTACCTGTAGCCCATCATCTGCCCGTACGTCATTTGGGACGAGCTTTCCGTCAGGAAATTGGGGGAATTTCGGTTGCGGGTGTTGCTGTTGCTGTAACCACTTGCCTGACCACTTGCCTGACCACTTGCCTGACCACTTGCCTGACCATTCGGTTGACCAATTGCACCATAGATGGAATAGTTACGCCGACGAGGGACCGTCAAACCATCAACCTGGGAGTTCTCGGTCATCCACGCCAGGTTTAGGGTCTCCCTGGGAGGAGCAACGGGGCGTGGCAGGTCCGGAGGGTTAGTGGGCCATTTGGCAGCACTCAACGGTGGGGACATCTGGCTCAGATAATCCCTTGGGTGCATAGTGGGAGTGGGATTGGGAAACCTCGGGATCCGTAAAGGTTGTATATCATCATTAGCATCACGCAGTGTGTCCGAGAGTTGTTGATCGAGCGCCTGAGGTTGACGGGGTTGAGGGAGGTTCATGAAGTTGCCCCTGAGGAACTGGGGAGAACGGGGAAGTTGGGGAGAACTGTTCTGCAGTGGAGCATTTGTGAAGCTTGGGGATATGTTCTGGGAGTACTGGAGGGACACGTCTGGAGAAGGATTCGTGGAAAACGGTTTCGGATCCGGGGATTGGGCCGGGGTGTTGCGAGCGGACAGACGGGCTAAAGCCTGTGCCCCTAGGCCTAACCACGAGGGCCCCTCCCCAGATGTGAACAACTGGTAGTTCTCCCCACCCTGGGGGTTGGAGGGCTGCTGGGGCGAGTCCAGGGGGCTGTTTGGGGATGTACCAAAGGGGGGAGAGTCTGTCCCAAAAGGGTTGAATGGGCTGGGGTCCTTGGGGGGGTCACCACCCCACTGACGGGCCATCCTGAAAGGAGAAATAACGCGTTGTAAATAATTGTAGAACTTAATTAAATAATCAAACAGTTAAATGAATAGACAAACTTTTTAATTTTGTTCATTTTTGTAACTAATTTTTTCTTAATATATTCGAATTGTCTTTGCTTCATGTTCATCCAGTTGTTAGTTATTACCTTTGATTTTTAACCTCTCTCTCAACCTTATAGTCCATTATTCTATAGGTTACAATTCTTAAATTGGTAAGTTTATTGAATCTGGTAATTGATCAACTAATTGGCTTGGATTAATATTTCACAGAGTAGTGATTTATTAACAGTGAATGTATCGAATCTAATGCCATGGAACCACTCATCTGGATAATTAATCAAGCTAATCGGACACTTAATTAGCAAAGGACGTTGTGGTCCTTTCTGAGAATCAAACTCCAGGGCTGACGTTGGCCACGAGTGGCATTGTAATATTTTGCATTACGCTAAATTAGTCAATTAAAATATATGTTATAACACATCAATTGAATAGGTCATGTAATATATTATACGTATTTTGATACACAATGTTAAAATATTATATTACAATTCCTGGTCTAGTATTACAATACCTCGCCCGGTATTACAATACCTCGTACGGTATTACCATTGATTTACACCGTTTGACAGTTTTATTCATTTATTTCTTACATTATATGTTTCTGCTAAAATTGTGTTTCTTTACGTGTATGGCCAGTGAACAAGGTCTTCACACAGACATTTACACATATGCATTCACACATGTGTGGGGAGGCTGGGAGACCTGGATAGGTTTGGGGGACTAGTGAATGTGGGAGACAATAGGTCTGTAAATTATATATATATACATATATATGTATACTAGACTACTTATGACCCGTTGGGTCAAATAAAATTTATCAAAATCAAACCGTATCCAGCAATATATCCTATGCAGTCAAGTCGGTATCCACAATACAGGATTAAACGAAGAGTATAAATTTCGAATATCTCAGAGCCGACAGACAAACGCGTGCACGGTTTCAAGCAAGCAAGCAAGACGACCAGAGTTTTAGTATTATACTAGCGGTGTTAATCAGTGTGAGAACTGAAATTTGTGGGAAAACAAATTTGTGGGAAACCAAATTCGTGAGAAAACAAATTCGTGAGAAAACTGAATTTTGTGGGAAAACTGAAATTTGTGGGAAAATTCAAATTTGTGGGAAAATTCAAATTTGTGGGAAAATTCAAATTTGTGGGAAATTTCAAATTTGTGGGAAAAATCAAATTGGTGGGAAAATTGAAATTTGTGGGAAAACTGAAATTTGTGGGAAAACTCAAATTTGTGGGAAAACTCAAATTTGTGGGAAAACTCAAATTTGTGGGAAAACTCAAATTTGTGGGAAAACTCAAATTTGTGGGAAAACTGAAATTGGCGGGACAACTGAAATTTGTGGGACAACTGAAATTTCTGTGAAAACTGAAATTTCTGTGAAAACTGAAATCTGCGGAAAAACTGAAATTCGTGGGAAAACTAGAATCGGTTTGAAAACTGGGATAGGCTGGAAAACTAAGAGAGAGGTAGCGCGAGATGTGGGGAAAATTAGACCTATTGTGTTAGGCTGCACGTGCTGGCAGACGATCTATGGGGACAAAAGACTCGCCCCACCCCACTTCACCCACCGTCAGTAGTGGGCAGTGGGACCCAATCGATACCTGTGCCAAAAATAGGTACTGGGATACATCCCTTAGGCCAAGTTTAGTTCTNTACATCCCTTAGGCCGAATTTAGTTCTAGCGGGGTGCCCATTTCTAGCGAAGTGCCCATTTTGCGGGGTGCCTATTTCTACCGAAATGCTCGTTTCCAGAAAGGAACCTAACTCTAGTGAGGCACCTATTTCTAGTGAAATACCTGTACCCAGTTGGGTATTTGTATCTATATATCTACGTATATCGTATCATAATTACATACACTTTAATTCTTTACGTATTTATTGAATATATATGCATGTATTGCACAATTTCATAAAAGGTGCCACAGAATCCTTTGAACAAACTTGAACATGCTCGTTACGGTTAAAAACACATTTTACTCTACGGGGGCCCGTCCGAAACTGTTTTCTAAATAATATTTGAAAAAATGTTTCGTTAAAATGTTACGGAGACTTGAAAGCTAGAGCGTGTCCGTACGAAAATAAGAAAGAAATCAAAGTCAGGACAAGTTCAGCATTATGAACGAACTATACCAAATTTCAAGGCAGGATGGGTGCTCAGAGTAGGTATTCCTAATTTCATCCGTCTGCTGCGATGCATGCGGGGATGCGTCGACGCAAGGGTGACTGAAATTCCTGGTGTTTTCATACGAGTTCGGCATCATTGCGCCAGCGCTTGCCAGCATGCATTGCAGCAGACGGACGTCTACTTTGAACACCTAACTTACCATCAAATCCTTTGCCGTTCGCCCATATAATGAACGCCCATAATAATGAACCATAATGTTCACCCATAATAATGAACCATAATGAACGCCCATAATAATGAACCATAATGTTCGCCCATAATAATGAACCATAATGAACGCTCATAATAATGAACCATAATGAACGCTCATAATAATGAACCATAATGTTCGTCCATAATAATAAACTTGTTCTGACTTAGATGCCGCATTTCCCTACCGACCCGTTTTAACTTTCAAATGCCCGTAATTTTTAAACTAAGCATTTTCGAACATGCCTCCATAGAGTAAAATCTGTTCATTTCACCAAAATGAACCTCATTTTGAAATATGTTCTTAAAATTCTGCTACACTGTGTATGTTATATACAATATGCTACGTACAATATGCTATACACACTATGCTATACACACTATGCTATACACACTATGNTGCTATACACAATATGCTATACACACTATGCTATACACACTATGCTATACAAAATATGTTATATACAATATCGAAACGGATATGACACATTCATACGAATACGAATGTACATATCACGCCATTGGCTATGCATGATTGTGTGTATATGAATACGTGTTACGTCAAAGCTGTTTATTTGTTTATTAGTTGTATATTAGTTATATACCTAGTTCTTTATTTATACTTCAGAACACTTAGTAATTGAACAAGACTTTAATTATGTAGATAAATAAACGTGAATAAATGAGCAAAGAAGCAAATAAAAAGCTTCGAATAAATCTACAGATAAATATTTCTAAACAAGTATATACAGTTGAATCAGTATATAAAAATAAAATGAACGAAAATTAAATAAACAGTTCCAACTTGGGTCAAAAATTAAAAAAAATAAATGAATCACGACATACAGGGAAATGGGGGCAAAGAAATAATAGGTCTGGGAAATGGGTGGGTGAAGGAGCGAAGGGGGAA
>VOMN01113599.1:0-12328 GCA_014899125.1 Orchestia grillus | reverse complement strand
GAGAGGCGGGCATGTGGGCACGGGAGAGAGAGGCGGGCATGTGGGCATGTGATACGGTGGCAGAGTGCAAGAAACTAGACCCGGAGACCTCATGCAAATCACCTCAATTGCTCCAGGTCAGGCCTACCACTCCCTTCTTGTTACCATTTCCCCCAAACTTTTCCCGAGTCTCAAGAGATACAGCGTCTAGTGTTATAGTTGGGGCAGGATACTGCGTTGGGGAATTGAACTGTGTTGCATTGAAATTGGTTCATATAGGATGGTAAACTCATGACAAGTTAGCACAGAATATCATAAATTATGCTTCCGCAGCCTCGCTTAAATGTCTCGGGGACATGCATAATTCATTCAATTAAATGCACAACAGATCTTACCGTCGGGTGTCATTACTAGGAGAAACAAGACCTTCTTGCATCCCTTGAGTAATAATCAGTATCATACAACACACACAGGGTAATAAGTACTGCTGGCAACAGACAAATTAGCACGGTAATGCAACAACTAATTTCTCCGGCGAGCGTACAGAAATAACCCATGAAGCAGCAAAATGTGGTTTTAAATCATTTCACGTGGGGGAAGTTCATCACCAGTGCCTCCGCAGTTGCATTTTATCAGAGAGCCGTTGATGGAGTGGGGTGATCGCTCTCCTCTCCGTCGTTTGAGTCTCAGTTGGAGCTGTGGAGGTATTATGGTTGGAGTTTGTGCATCAAATCGCCGAGTTGGAGCTGTNGGAGGTATGATAGTTGGAGTTTATGCAGAGAATCTCCGATTTGGAGCTGTGGAGGTATTATGGTTGGAGTTTATGCAGTGAATCTCCGAGTTGGAACTGTGGAGGTATGATGGTTGGAGTTTATGCAGTGAATCTCCGAGTTGGAACTGTGGAGTTATGATGGTTGGAGTTTCGTTACTGAAAAGCAGAACTGCTCCGAATTTCGCAGAAGGTAAATCTCATCATGCCGTGCTGCTCAAACTGCGTCGGTCCGAGCGGTGAGCTGGGAGCAGCACCCCTCTTGCGTCTCCCCTACCCTCTGCTGCGACTGTGATTAGAGCTGCACTCAATACCTGTGCGTCTGATTTCAATTTCTTTTTTGTTGAGTTTGGTGAGTTGGATGTCTTGAAGGTGTTCACGTTAAGCTTGGACGAAAAGCCTTGTTTTTTTTGGCGCACGCCGTAGTTGGTATTAATTCTTGAACAAAACGTGTTGACCAGTTCTTTGAATTTAGCGAAAAGTCGTTTATCGGCCTATTTGTGCTTGAAACTTGCACTATCTTGGTAGATTTCTACTTTGCTCTCTATTGATTAATTTAATTTTGTTATTTCTGTTCGTCAAGCATTGTAGTTCCGTTGTAAAGGCCATCGCTTTGCTTCATTTTCTAACGGATTTTTCGTCCATTCAAATCGAGGTCTTTTGAACGCCCTGCGTTACGAGGGGCGCTTTGTGAAGCGATGCCTGTGATCTAGCTTCGGATTCCAGCTACTCTTCTGCCTTTTAACTTTGAAGGACGAGAATTAATTCTTTCGGTAGCTACTGATATGGATTAAAAGGGAAGCCATTCTTACCATGAAGCTAAGACTTGGTCCAAATAAAATCCAAAAAATCAATTATCTGATCAAGTTTGGTATGAAATACAAAGCCTTTTTTTGAATGTTTGATCCCCTACCTCTAGAATCACTCTGCGTTGGGTGATGATATCTTACGTAGGAGGGAAAAGTTCAATCCCAGTGAATGAAAACCTCGACGTGAGTAGAATAACCTATTCTGCAGGCGATATTGTGCAAAACTTTCTATGCAAAATTTTCCCCAAGAGGCTGAGAGCGGGAAGTGATACTTTATACACACCGCTCGTATACAAAGGTTAACCTCATTACGGCCGAATTAGTTTTGCGATAAACCTGCATGTAGCTTTGAACGAAAACTAGCTGTAGTCTTAGGTATGCAGGAAAATGCAATAAGACTGCATCTAGTTCTTATGGAAAAGAAGCAGCTTTCTTGTGAAACAAGAGACAGTATTGTTTTTTGATTTACAAGGGTTTCATTCCTTTGTGACACTGAAAAATTTGTTGAGTGAGAGCTAATTTTATATCATAGCAGATATGTATAACTGCACAGATCTTTCATTTGTTTCTTAATGACAAGATCCGTCATCCATAAAATTACTCAAGATTTTTCTTACTGTCGAACATTTTTGTTGTAAATCATCAACCCTTTTAGTCTAATGAAACATGACTAATTAATTTGCCTAGTTTCTTACGTACGTACACTTTGAATGCCACTAAGTTTCTGATTTTCATTATCGACGACAGGAATTTACAATTTTCTTAAAGAAATAACTGGCACCCTTCAGTCTGTGTAGCATCAAAAGATCAGTGAAATTATCGAACGAGTTTTTGATTTAAAGGTCAAATTTGAACAAACGTGTGTCGCTTTCTGAGATCACGGGGAAACTGTGAAATATTTGTTAGTCTACGGAGTTTCAAACTCATATTTCATTTACTTTTTCCTTGAATTCTTCTTTGCATGTCCCACCGTGAGTAAAGAATGATAAGCGTTTTCTTAATGGTTAGATAAATATCGTAAATTATCGAGTAGGACTTAATCATTAGCGTAATCTAAACTCCGTAGTGAAGAAACAATATCTGTTATTTCCCAGGTTTTCATCTTTTTGAAGAGGTACTGTACATTACCTCGATGCGAATGTGAAACATTGAGTAAGTCATCCTCTCAGTCTGAAATTGTGCATGATGGACATGGTCATTTAGTACCTTGTGGCCCTGTAATTCTAGTGAAGTGGGTGTTACATCATGCAAAGCCCTAATTTCCCTGAGTTCTTCACTGCCGGGTGGAGAACCATTGTGCAAAATTAAAGGCGACTGCAAATATGAGCATATAGTTCAATGTCGAAAGTTTGCGGAACTAAATACGATTGGAAATCTAATGTAAAATGTAGCTCAATATCAAAGGTTTAAACAAAGCAGTTTTCTTCTTAGATCCAACATTTCCTTCGGATCTTTACGCTACAACCGTGGGTTTCATTCAGTATTTTCTTGCAATGTTTACTAGTAAATATGAAATTTTACACTTTGAACAGGTTTTATTTTACTGAAGTGATGCAAAACCGTTTTCTATTCCGAATTATTTTCCGGTAGCTAAGCCTTGACTTGTTTTTATATTAATCATCAAAGTTTTGATGCACTGTCAGTATTCTTATGTGTGTCGTGGTATTTGTAACGTATTTTTTACGCTTATTTCAAACTTGTCTACAATTCTTATTCTCTTTTACGTAGAGGTGCTTTAGCGCAGCTGGAGTGGTGTCTATCTCACTTGCCGGTCTCATAATTACATAATTACACATTTGAACATCATTTTTTCCGAGCAGATGTAGGAGTTTTTGTGTGAGGTTATATGTGTTCTTCCTTTGATAGAACAATACACACACAATTGTTGTCCATCATGATATTATTTATTAAACTCATATTAGGCTGAAAATTAATTCCGCTTATCTCAAAAGCTTTCTCAATTCTTGTTCTCTTTTGAGTTGAGCTGCTTTTGCACAGCCGGAATGGCGTCTGTCTCACTTGCTGGTTTCATCACGAGAATTAATTACGAATTTTCCCGCACCGACAAGATGCAAATTACCTTCGTTATATCGTCTCGCATTTAGAGCTTACAGACAGCCGCCCTGCAGGCCCCCTCTGCTGCTCCCTGGTCTCCTCGTTTATGTTTTCTTACTAACGGAGGAAATATTAACTTGAATAAATATATACATACACAACTATGCTGGAGCCAGGCTCATCTACATACTTATATGAGAAGCATTTTTTGTGAGTAGAGGTAACAATTTTAGCGTAAGGTCTCATGTGTTCTTCCTTTGATAGCCCAACACACATATAATTGTTTTCCATCATGATATTATTTATTAAATCCATATTACGCTACACTTTGATGGCGTTTTAGCATTCACGCTTAGTATCATCTACTAACAAAGTGTACTTCCACTGTGGAAACGTCCGTTTCTGGCGTGGTATCACAAAAAAGGTAGAGTATACGGAAATAAAAGCATTAAACATAATTTTCAAGTAACATTCGAGCTTAATTAACGCGGCGAGAATTAATTTTTGAAGTCAATGCCAACGGCAGGAAGCGCTGCGTGTAATTGCCTGCGCTGCTGGTTAATCTTCTTCATATATTATTGAGGTCAGGGAATGGTTCCCACATACATTTACCTTAAATTTCATAGACACCATCACAGTTCAAGGTGCTATACCAGGCCTAGAGCAGGGCAGCTGATAGCCTTCTCAAAGAGAAGTAGAATGCATAATCGAGCAGCGTGTGCCTGGCAACCTGGAGTGTGTTCCTCATTGCAGTCATTGATCAGTGCTTGCTTTAGCTAGCTGTGCGCGCTGCATTTCTATGTTTGGCAGCAAGCAATGAGTAAGAAAGATTCGTTAGTAAAACGCCGGGTAACTTGAAACCCTCGTACAGGTAACGGTAGCCGTAACGGTAATGATAGCCGAGGTAACGGTAGCCGTAACTGTAACGGTAGCCGTAACGGTAATGATAACCGAGGTAACGGTAGCCGTAACTGTAACGGTAGCCGTAACGGTAACGGTGGCCGTAACGGTAACGGCAATCGTAACGGTAACGGTAGCCGAGGTAACGGTAGCCGAGGTAACGGTAGCCGAGGTAACGGTAGCCGTAACGGTAACGGTAACCGTAACGATAACAGTAGCCGAGGTAACGGTAGCCGAGGTAACGATAGCCGTAACGGTAACGGTAGCCGTAACGGTAACGGTAGCCGTAACGGTAACGGTAGCCGTAACGGTAACGGGCACCTTAGGTGCAGGGCTACGTTCGACCGTCGTCTGCCGCTCAGCGTACGCTGGGCCAAAACATCACATGCAGCACTTTGTGATAGCGCTGTGTTATTTATTTTCCGTCAGTGATTTTGGTCCTACTTTCTACATCTCTGTTCGTGAAAGTATTCGGCACTCAGGCGAAAGTAGTTCGTTGCGCACCCGGAGATGTAGAAAGTAGCCTCGAAATCATTAACGAAAAACGCAACTGTGCTCTGTCACAGCGCATCCCGGGTGCATTTTGGCCTGGTTTGCCGTGCAAGTTTTCATCCAACTGATTGAGATCGCCATCGAAATGTGCCCTTCGACATTCGGGGTGGCACTGAAATGACATGAATATGGGAGACCACTTCCAGTGAACTCAATGTTAATAAAAATACTGGAGCACGTTAGAAATTATGTTCTTTTATGATTAGATTAGATATACTCCTGAATGTATTTTCCGTTTAATTCTGTGGTGTTTTCCTAACGTTTCACTTCAATTGTGTAATCTCCGTGTAAAAATTTAAATAATATTCTATAACGAATGCAGCAAAAAGAAACGACCGAGCTGACAGTTCATCCATCACCCGGTGTGTTCCTGTCGTCATATTTCGTGTTTATAAAATTTGTATCCAACGTCGGTCACAACCCTGTGCTGCCCCGGCCATCGGTCAAGCTTGAAAAGATGATTTGCATCCCTCATCTGACTATTGATGGCGGGATTTCCGCGTCTGTAGCATCGGTCCTGCGTCTGAAATCTGCAGTCGGTGTTGCCAGCTCGCTGACCAGGATTTTGGCATTCTGTCTAGGCTCTCTCAGGTTACGGCCGCATGGAGGCCGTGTTAGGCCGTGCCGTGCATGTGCAAATTGAGCTAAGCCTTACAATGTCATCCATCTCTTGCACCAGCTTCAGGGACGACACCTGGAGAGACGAGTGCAGTTACACAGGTGTTCACGGACATTTGGAGAGTGATATTACGAGAGCATTCACTTACTAAAAGTACGTTAAGTTTGGGCTGTACAGGGTGAGAGGTGCAGAGTGTATCGTTTGAACATGGTGGTGGGGAGGAGGGAGGTGAACATGTCTGTTCATGTGTAGTGAGAGACCACGTGGGCCGTAGTGTCCATGCATGACAGTCGCCTGCTGGGTTTGCAGCTTGGATTGTTGGTTATTTTTTAAAATCAGATGGATGACAGTGCGTATTTTGACGTAACTCGGATAGAGTGATAAATTTTAAGATTAGTTTGAGGACAGAAATTCATCTAAAGTGCAGAAATCGATCTAAAACACACAGAGGTCTAAGTGAAGTATAGAAATCTATTTCAGACTCACATAGGTCCATCTGAAGTACAAAATTCCATTTCAGACGCACAAAGGTATATTTGAAGTACAGAAATCTGTCTGAAACTAAGGCTCATTTAGAGAACACGAATTAATCAGAGGTAAAAATTACCGAGCTACACAAAAATTACGTCACACAGCCGAGCTCTTGGCACACAAAAAAATCGCCCCAGCTCTGCAAACGCCAGACCAGGTAACATCTCCACACGGGCAACATCTCTCTGCACCAGCGCGCTTCATCTCGTTCTGAAAATTAATGTTTACGCAGCAATTCTCGTGATGTTCACCAATTTTCGGTATGGATGAATATTTCTTTTTTGGCAGCCCATCTGAAATCCCAGCTGAAAAAACAAAATGCGCAGTATCTTGTGGACGAAAATTTCGCAAGACACAGAAAACTTCCGTGGGCTCAAGACTCGCGTCCGTAAGAAAAACTTTCCTGGAGGGTAAGCAAATCCAAGCCGAACAAATATTCTTTGACTGACGCAAATATTTTTCTATTCGAGACATTCATGAAACGTAAACAGGGTTCCGGCAAGCACGTCATTCTTTACTGGTCTTACAAATTGGAAGACTCTTCAAACAAAAGTCTGTCCTGGGATCTCGCAGGGTTGTGGCATCGTCGGCTTATCGCAGATAGCGGTGGCGTGCTGTGCAGGGATGCTGTGACGACGCTATCACAGTGGCGATTGTGACTGACGACATGGGTTGAAATACGTCGTTTCTCCGTGTTTCACCATCGACATATCACTTAAAAGTGATGGAAATTTATGTCGGCTTCCTGTAACTCAAGTTCAGAGAGCTGTATTACTTGGAATCTCAACATCGGTCGAGAGAAATGTATGCATTTTTGCATTCCGGTACCAGGAACAATCGGATAGACAAAGAGAGCCGGGAATTTCAGTTTTTTTGCAGCTGACACATTCTTCTCATATTAACTGCATAATTTTTGCTTCTGTATATCGCGGTAGCACAGGGCCTTGAGATTAATATGGACGTCAGACTGCGAGGGATTGGAATTTAAATTAAAGTTAGTTGGAACAAAAGTGGCACCTAACGAGATAGCTGAATCACAGCTACGTATTTAGGGTGTTTGCCTGTTAAGACTATTTTCGAATGTGTCCTAATTTATAAAGGAAAAAATCAAAGTGAAGTACATATCGTTTCATTTTCGATATCGATATTTGCCTCATTGGCTGTTCCTAATTTTGCTATAAATGAATTTTTAAAGCAAAGAAAGCGAAGTAACTCGGGTTGAATTTATTTTCGTGTTGAACATTTTCATCAAACTTTTTATTTTGTTAAACAAGAAAAAATTCAAAAGTAAAATACCGTTCGGAACAAATATTACCATAGTAATTGAAATAGTTGGCAAGTATTGCAGGGACTTTCTCTGTTGCTATGTTAATTTGCTTTCTAATCAGAATTAGCTTATTCGATTGATGAACACAAATTTGACGAAAACTCGAAAATTTGTATTTATACATGATAGTGCTTTGGTAACATTAGGTTATGTTAGATGATCGCGTGTACTATATATGACCCACTTCGGAGGCAAAGTGCTAACATTGTGAATACTCTAAATACTGCAATCCTAGTACGGTAAATATTACTGCATCCACAATGCTGAAATTACTGTAGGCCTAATACAAAAAAACTGTACACCTAATGCTGAAAAAACTGTAAGCCCTATGCTAAAATACTTGTAAACCAAATACTGCAAATACTGTAAGCCTAAAATTTTAATTATTCTAAACCTAACACTGCAGATACTTCAAACCAAATATAAATACTGCCAGCCTAATACTGTAAATACTGTAATTTTTTAATAATGTTGATAACGTTAGCATAAAAAACTTAATGATAATTATACATCCCATAAGTGATAAAAAAAACGTTTCGTCACTATGATTAATCGTTGAGTATTTGCTAAATATCGGGCATAGGGTTCTTGCCAAACTTAACCTATAAATACGGTAACGGTCTCTGGTATAAAAAACATTGAAAACAAATTACACGCTGGCTATTGAAGACAAAATGAACGTTTAACTTAGGGGATTTTTTTTGCGTCACATTGTGCGAATTATACATAAACTATACGTACATTTACTTTCAAATGATATATTATACACATGCATGTAGAATTCAACATATTTCATGTAAAGAAAACGAGCTCAATTCTCAATACTGCGATTCACATTCGAACATCCGAGTTGACCTTCAGCTTGGACTCCGAGCGCAACTTGGATGTTCACCATTTAATCTGTACACGCGGCCGCGACTCAATCTTCATCTAAAATTCTAATACCAGAAGGAATATTAAACAATGGCCGCAATCTGTTCCATTTCGTGGCCCTCGGATGTCCGGAACCTGCCGAACCCTGATCCTGAGCACAGCTTTACGTGACGTCGGGCACACCGAGGGCTCGTCAAAACGAGGAAGAATGAAGCTTTCTTTGAAGATACCGTAAGGATGTCATGATGAAGGTCATGTATCCTCTTTAGAAAATGAAGGTCATTTTTCAGCGGGAATATGTATCGGCGTTTGAGCTAGAGCGTTCAGGGGAAATTCAGTGTGGAGATTCTGATGGTCTTTCTGGCTCTTAGTTTGGTAGTTCAGTCATAGAGTCGGTCCCAGAGTCAGGTCCCAGAGTCAGGTCCTAGAGTCAGGTCCCAGAGTCAGGTCCCAGAGTCAAGTCACAGAGTCAGGACCCAGAGTCAGGTCCCAGAGTCAGGTCCCAGAGTCAAGTCACAGAGTCAGGTCCCAGAGTCAGGTCCCAGAGTCAGGTCCCAGCGTCAGGTCTCAGAGTCAGGTCCCAGAGTCAGGTCCCAGAGTCAGGTCTTTGGATTTAATATTGTCAAGTACTCTCACATCCTGTAGAGTTTAGGTCATAACAAGCTCTGAATTCTTTGTTCCCAATTTCAAATGGAAGGTCTCATTTATTCTTCTGCATTCATTCTTCAGAGTCACGGTCGCAAAAAACTTTTCGCTGAAAAGATTCAAATCGTGTGAGGAGTCTTTTCTTCCCTCACCTTTGTAATTAATTTTCTCTAAAGCGAGATGTCCTTGTTGAGAAATTAAATTGCTGTATTTGAATGCAGCGTACTTTTTTACGTCACGGTCTATCTAACATGCGATGATTCATTCTGGGACTTTTCTGGATATTGCGATTCTGGGACCTTTGTAGAAATTGCAATTCTGGGAGTTTTTGGATATTGCGATTCTGAGAGCTTTGTGGAAATTGTAATTTTGAGACTTTAGTGGAAATTGCGATTCTGGAACTTTTCTGGAAATTATAATTCTGGGACTTTTGTGGATATTGCAATTTTGTTAGTTTTTTGGAAATTACAATTTTAGGACTTTTGCGGAAATTACTATTCTGGGACTTTTGTGGAAATTACGATTCTGGGATTTTTTTAGAAATTGCGATTCTGGAACTTTTGTGGAAATTGCAATTCTGGGAGTTTCGAGGAAATTACGATTCCGGGACTTTTGTGGAAATTGCCATAAAACGTCCCAGTTATAATACTTATGACTACTGTCATTTTTTTCTTGGCTGCACATTGGCAAAGATGTTCCGAGGGCGCATAACAGAGTTAGAATCTTTATAATCTATAAAATCTAAGAAAATCGAGGGAGATAAGTTTCACTGCATTCCAAGTCCCCAAGACTCGTGGTAACAAACCCACCCATGACGTAATACATACGGCAAGCATAGGCGCACACAAATATACAAAACATGCGTCGTACAAAGTAACGTGAGCCCCCAAACACATAAATATATCAACGCGTAAATTTGAAATTACCAATGTGAAATTACATTCAGTGAGCTTAGGTGCGATCGTTACGACATATTCTCAACAATCTCACAAGGAATGCCTTCATTAATTATTAAGTCTCAAAATAGAATTTTTAATTTTCACACATGCAACTCATAGCTGTAACAAATAAGTGTACACCGTGTTTTCGAAGACGAGTTTCTTAACTTAGAATTTGAGCAATGCTAGCACTGGCTCAAAAATGAGCAGCATCCTATCACCATCATGTCATAACTCGTACGCATGCGTGTCACCTTGAGAAACCGCAACGCAGAAAAAAATTCAAAATTTTTGAGGGCGGTAAATGTTGCTGCTTAGAGATCTGCTCACACCAGCGCATCTTCTTTAAAGTTCGAATATTTCCTGTGATGATACGCTTAGATGATGCTTTTGTTTCAAAGTAAGACTTGTCCCTGTGAGTTCAGAGGGAATAAAATTTTCTGGAACTGGTGAGATAATTACGAATATCAATTGAAAATTTGGCAGAAATATGTCGTATCTTCATTTGCAATCGCATGTATCTCAGCCTTTCGTCCTTGATCTTTCGGATCTTCATTTTCGCAGTACATTAACTTTAAATTTCCCTCCTGTATAAACACTCATCAAAGTTGAGCTCGGAACTTTTCTTCCTTTGATGCCCGAACCTTTAAAATAATTCCAGAAAATTCAACACAGACGTTCGAGCGAAACGGCTCGCCGGCGCTGCCCATGTCTTTCCGTTAAGGTTATCTTCCTCTTCCTGCTCTACTTGCGTCAACGTCTTCCGCGACGTGCTCTGTTTTTAGAGCGTTTGTTAAATCTCAATGGGAATCTCCGTGGACTTTAGGAAAGTTGTGAACCTCCGACTAATATTACAAGTTCTTGATGAGAATTTCCAAGAACGTCTCTCTTTTCAACTTTCATGGCTCGAGAGACACGAATGAATTCCTCATTCGAACTTCTTGCACTTTATATACCTGAAGCAAAAAAAATTTTAATCTCAAATATCACTGAAAGCAAAATTGAGTGATCAGAGACACATAGAAAGATTGGTTTTCGCCAGTCAAATTGCTCCTCCACGAGAAATGATAGGTAATCGAAAAAATATTCAGGATAGCTCTAAAATAAGGCTGCCCAGAACTGCCAGCCAAGGATATGTACCCGTACTGCAAACTCATGTTGCACATAAATGCTAAACTAAAGTTGTAATACAATTTGTTGATGCGGCTCACAAAGGCTACGAGCAAAGTAAAGCTCAATTGATCAAAGAAAGAAATTCCTTCAGGCACATTCGTCTTAAGTTCATTTAAAAGAAGAAAATTTATATTAAGATTAAATACTAAGAAGAATTCATGAAAATCATGATCAATTCATTACGAAACATTGTAAGAACTCGCATGCATTTGCACGGAAGTTCTAAAAAGTTTATTCACAGTCACGTAGTCAGAAAAAGTCTTTAAAGTCATCCCCTCATAGAGCGCTAGATCAGTTCATGCAAGCAGCCGCTCTCTCTCTACTGATTTACCTTCTATGACTTATATGTATATTTTTAACTCTATTTCATGCTCGCTCTAATAAACGCTATACAATAGACGAATGAATAGCGGTTGCTTGCTTGAACCGCTTTAGCGCTCCAGGCGAGAACGACTGTTCTCGTAGTAAACTGTATGTGCTCTAGACTGTTTGTGTTCCAGACTGTTTTGTATACCAGATTGTATGGGTTTTATACTTTCGTGTTCCAGACTGTTTTGTATACCAGATTTTAGGGGTTTTATACTTTCGTGTTCCAGACTGTTTGTGTTCCTTCTCACTCTACCAGACTGCATGTGTTCCAGACTGTATGTGCTCTAGACTGTTTGTGTTCCAGACTGTTTGGGCTCCAGACTGCATGGGTTCCAGACTGCATGGGTTCCAGACTGCATGGGTTCCAGACCGGCATGGAGGGGCAGTGGTGCCAGACCTGACAGCGTGACATTTCTGCCCTCTGCCTCTGGGCTTCAGTCAGACCAAGCAAAGACTCGTCCTCTCAGAAGTAACCGTCCAAATGACCAGCAAAACGAAGTAAAACTCAAGTTATTCTACAGTAGAAATGACTTGTTGCATGGATCATTTCCTCGGGTTTTCCTTTTCATATCTGAGGACGTGTAGTTCTCCTACATAATTGAGCTGTTGTGAACTGCAAGTAATTCGGTTGAAATTAATTCGTTGAATCGCGTCCAAAAGAAGACCAGTCTCAACGTACGCGAAAACATCACCAAAAACTTTTCCTTACCGCACCTCACATGACAATAAAAAAACGAATTCTCACGAGCAGTGCAGAGGTCACTGAACAACTAACTTTTATTGTATTTT
>VOMN01113595.1:0-23839 GCA_014899125.1 Orchestia grillus | reverse complement strand
TGCCGCTCATTTGTGCTATAAAAGTACCAAGTGAAGCAAAAATAACAATTTGTGATGTCACTCATTAGTAATTATCTATGCAGAAAATTAATTCACGTATCAGCTTAGATTTCGTCATACATGATAAAATCTATTTATGGATTAATTTTTCTTTTATCATGAAATATCAAACTTTATTATTGGTCCACTACAAATGGTTAAATTGCATTTTTATTCTACATCCGGGATGTACGAGCTATTAGAAAGTTGAACAGAAAAAGATGCAGTCCAGTTCTTCAGTTTCACTACAGCCTTACAGCTGCACTACGGGCCTGCACTTCTGCACCCCGTAACTCAACTCATCAGCAAATGTTGAACAAACCAAAATTAAATTTTATTAAAATTAAAATGAAGCCCACCTTTTCCAACAAGAGAATCTTCATCAACATAAAATTCATAACCTACACTCTCGGTTCCAAAATCCTTCACAAAATAAATTTTAATGCTTCAACTTGTCTTAACATTTTACTTCCGCCACAGGCAGCACCCATGACCACGAAATGCTTGGAGCAAATACCATGCAAGTAAGAGAAGACGACGACTCACTGAGCGATGTTGTAGAAGTCATCCATGAGCAGAGCAGGGGGCGGCGGTGCTGGTGTATCTTCCAACAGGCTCTCAGTGAATGTTCCTCCTGCTCAAGTCAGATAACAGTGAAAACTTTGAAGTAAAATCCAGCATTTTGTAATGTTGAACAAGGTACAGATGCTTCGCACATAAGAAAAGTGCGACGCAATCTATTCTAAAAAAATTCAGTTTATTTTAATATGCTGCGGTAGGTTTGGCATACACTTTGGCTTACATTTTTGTAGCCATCCTGTTTTCGTGAAGTATATCGGCTGAGCTCAGCAATGCAAAAATTAAAGTGCTTTTTTAAAGTTAACATTCAATTTGTGGCATTTTTTAGGACGTGCCATAACGCCAATGGATAAAGCGAGTTATGATTGGCGCTGTATCTGGTAGTTACGTTTTAACTTTGACCACTCCCTGGTATAGGCTATCATTTAGTATCCTGTAGGAATGATTAAAGTATTTTTAGAATCTTAAACTGTTCAGGTGCGTCATGTCCAGGCAACCGAAATCAGACTACTTCAAGTCCTACAGTCGCACACATTTATTGGACACACGCATACCTTAGAGTATATAATACTACAACTGTTTACAAATTTCTAGCTCAATCTCACAATCGCAACTTAAGTGAAGCACATAACAAATGAACAAAATAAACACCAATGTTACCAGATTCCTTTCTTTTTCGTTTTCAAACCACTACAAGGGTGAAGCTAGGTTCAAGATCATGCTAGATAAAGCTAGGTTTATCTTCAAAAGCTGCACTTTATGTTTGCAAGCATATGTTAGGACGGAGCAAATTTTAGCCTCTTATGGAGATTTCAAACAGGATTGGCAATAAAAATAAATTATGTAGCAATTTACACTATTAAACATTACTCAAACATGTGCATGCAAATAGAAATATTACCAAAAATCATCGCAAAAAATAATATGCCCCACACACCAGGATGACAACAAACACAACATGTGCCCCACACACCAGGATGACAACAAACACAACATGTGTCCCACACAACAGGATGACAACAAACATAACATATGCCCCACAGACCAGGGAAACAACTAATACACCACAAGAACTTGTCCACCAGGACGACAACAAACACCCCACACACCAGCAGCTGACACAGGAGTGGTCAGCACAGCATTGAGCCTCATCTTCAGCTGCTCGCACTCCTCATGCAGTGACCGTATGTATTCGGTCTCTTCTCCATGCCGGGCTAGTGCTGGCAGCGGCAGGTTCTGCCCACAAAACAGAAATATGTACAAAACTTGAAATATTAAATAAGATTATTTATTAGTTTCTTCAAAGCTTCCTATCCACATAAAATATAATCCAAAGAGAGTAAAGAGAAGAAAGCACTTAGTACGGACTATAGAGAACATGGAATCTATACACAAGATGTGTTCCCACACAGGATCCCATATGCATAGAAGCCCCAATTTAAAAATAAAGAGGAAGAAAAAACAGAGATGAGATTGTGGAAAAGGTATGAAAATAGAAAGAAGTAAAATGGGCACAACAGATAGAAGTTCTGAAGGAGAACCTATTGCTAATGTAACTTGACATAGCCCCCCCTATGGGCCCCAGGTCTCATAGCATATAGTACACAAATCTAACTAGCCTAAACCTATCGCCTATCCTATGTCCTCTGAGGGGTTGTGACATCAGAAGGACAAGTGAAAAACTATGAATACTATTGTAAAACTGGGATCTTTGTTTATTAAAGTGTATAAATGGCTTATTACATAATATAGTGCATGGGTGTATAGCTTATACAAAAGCACTTAAATGAAAGTTTAGCATAAATAAATTATCTGTATCACTGCAAATATTTAGTTGAACTGTTGATGAAAGACTCCACAGGAAATAAAAAAAGTTAACCAAGTCAGTAGACTGATTTATTTAAATTGAAGCCTACAATAAGCTGGAGAGTAGACAAATCTCCCTGTAGAAATATTTCTATGTACATGAAGAAAATAGAACTAATTATTTAATAAATAAGGTATAAGGTATAAATTTGAACACATGAACTGCAATTTTTGTGCAGCCTAGAACAACTCAGTCATCAGTACACATACAATAAAGATATCACCATGGTAACACAGCAACAGTTTTATTGCTACAGTGTAGGTATATTTCAAGTAGAGATTTTTCCTACCATGTTATATATAAAAATATTTAGCATGAGTGACGATCAATTTAATAGGAACCTATGATAAAAATCTCTTAAGCTACCACAAAGGCGTGAATGATGATGTGCACCAATGAAACCATCTAGGACTGAGACATACCTGATATACAACAGCAGCCACACTGAACACACGAATCTACTCATTCCACATAGCAATGTCAGATATGCAACAGCTCCTTAAGTTCATGGTACACACTGCCATCACCTCAACTACTGAGCCATACCACGGACACAATAGCTCTTTAAGAGCAGGCTACACACTGACGTCACCTCAGACTGAGTCATACCACGTACACAATAGCTCTTTAGGAGCAGGCTACACACTGACGTCACCTCAACTACTGAGCCATACCACATACACAATAGCTCTATAGGAGCAGGTTACACACAAATGTCACCTCAGACTCCAGATCCTCACCTGAAATATGATGGCCAGGAAGTTAGTGAGGGACACCATGAGCATGTCTTGCCACTGGCGACTGAAGTACATGGCAAAGGTCGGATTGTCTTCTGCACCCTTCAAGTAAGGCAGCACTGGGGGCAGCAAAACAATCTCAATTTATTACATTTTATACTTTATAAATAAAAAATAAATCACTTTATTTGGTCAAAAATTCAACAACGTAACATAGTAGGCTCATTTAAAACAAATATTATCAGTACAAGAGCATTACTGTTCATTTAACTCTTTGCTTATATTTACCAAAATTTAGTAACTGACATAATATCAGTTCTACAGAGGTATTTTTTATACTTACTGTTGTTATTATTTTACTTCTCTTCAGAAGATGGATGACTTATTCATTTAGAACATTCCTGAAGTAAATTATTCCTTAAATTGGGAACTCACTAATTACTATATCGGTTGATGATTTACAGAGAGATACATAACAGTTATTTCTATTCTATGCATACTAGTAGATAGAGCACCAGAAGTGCACCCTAGGCAAAGAGGGAACATTGCAGAACATGAAACCAAACAATGCTGATATGCTGCTAAATGAAGAGACATGACCATTCTTGTTTGTAATGTTGTAGATAATTTAGCATGACAATGTGCATAGGTACTCTTGAAATAAACAGTTTCTTCATAGGTTCAGATTCAAAAAGTTAAGCCAAACTGAGAAATGAATAGCTGATTTTTAATTATTTCAACTAACACTGCAACATTGAGTAAACTTTATTCTGCTGTTACTCAACCTTGCAACACTACATAAATAAAAACAAAATGGCAACAAAAACCTTCATTTGCTTGTACAACTATAGTTTAATAAGAAGAAATCATACATAGATGTCACTAACCAAACCAATCTCTCCATTCTGGAGAAGTCTGAAGTTCGGGAGACATTTTGTCAAAAAATTCATGCAGTTTGTCAGCCTTGTTGGTCTGAAGAGTGTTCACCACATACAGCCGGAGCACACTCGTCTCCAGCTTACGCACATCTGAAGAAAAAGACCAAAATGGCAGATCAGTAGTTGTAGTGGTAGTAGTAAAGAGTAGTAGAGGGCAAGTAGTAGTATTAGTAGTAATATTGACTGCATGACTTTAGAGACTCAGACTATGTTATGCCAAAAGGGACCATTTAGTATGGACAATAGAGAATGCAGAATTGATGCACAAGGTGTATTCCCATATAGGTTGCCTATACATAGAACAAAAAAAAACACGAAGAGATAGGTATGAAAATTAAAAGTAAAGTAGCATGAAAGATAGAAGTCCCAAAGGCCAAGCTATCTGTAGCAGAGGCAACCCAGCAGTACTTCCCAGGGTTCCTAGTGCCCATAGCATACCATAGAAAAACCTACTAACCCTATTGATCATCCAATGCCCCTTGAGTGGAAGACATCAGCAGAATATACACAAAAATCATTTTTCCAGGCTGGTACAATGTTAGCACACAATACTAGAATAACTGATGTACATAGTTGTGAACAAAAAATTTTTGGCAACAGCTCAGAGGTAATTCTTGATGGAAGAATGATTTAACATAAAACCATAAATTCATCACACATTAAAAAATAAAGTGTCCATTACCTCCATTAACAAACAAAATGTGTGTTCATATGTGAATAACGATTATGAACACTGGAGAAATTGTTGAAAGACATTTCAATGAGATATTTTTCAAATTTGCTATAAAATGTGAATTTTGATATGGAAGTTATGTCAGCATGAATTACATGACTGTAAAATATGCTAGAATACAATTTATTAGAAAAATAAGTAGCCACTGCAATGGCTGACTCACAAGGCTGCATAGAAGGACTCAGTCGCACAAAAAGTCGCCGGTCAAAGTGGTTCCACAGGTCTCGCAGCCCTTGCAGGTCGTACGTCTGGATGTGGCTCATAATTTGGTCTGTGAGACGATCAACCTTGCAGAAAAGTTTATCAATGAAACTGGCAATCAAGATTATCAAGTATTAATAGGAGAAATAGGAGGTAACCAAAAACAAATACCTTATATCAAATACAGCAACATCAATAAAAAAAATTGATCTAAAGCATTTGGCACCTAATATATAATGTACACCATCAGGTATGAGTACATAGCTAATAGCACTGTTTTTTTAGCGGCCCATTTAACATTGAGCCTGGGCTTTTTATGGAATGAAAGGAGAAATTGGCAGAGAATTTAAAGTACAAAATTTACATAAAATTATCATACAATTTTTTTTATAATAAATTAGAAAACTTAATTACTAAATACTTACTCTGAAGCCTTTATCTTTATCAATCTTGAGATCATTTTCAAATGCTTTCAGACTTTGACTGAATCCTCTAAAAAGCAGATATTCTTTGACAAGATCATCCACATACTGTAAATGAGCCATAGCTCAATTTGAAAAGCTTAAAACACAGTAATAATTAAAACAAGACTTCTCAGCACCAATGGATTAAAGAATAAAATGCTAAAAAGAGATTCAATCACTATTTTTTGGGTGTATGTGCTTTGATATTGGTTGACAATTGTGCCTACAATGCAACTTAAAGCTGAAAATAATTTGAATACAAGTCATGAAAAAAATAAGTCGTTCTATCTTACAATTTCACATTTTCTTAAGCTTTTAATTTTTTCAACAATTAGGTGATGGAGAATGATAATTCACATAATTTCTATTGCTATTATATTTGGGCTCCTCCTCTTAACCCAAACTTAATTATTTTCTTCTCTTGTGGCTTATAGTTAGCTACACAGTTTCCATACAGCTATAAATATTTACAGAGACTAATTATCAATAGGCAGTTCATGTTTGCCTTCTCATTGAGGCTCCTTATTGGGCGAGTTAAGAAAGATAATAGATCCTTTTAGATATATTTACCCATGTCTTTGTCGTAAGTGAAACTTGTGTATAAATACATATTGTGCACTACTCTATGTGTTAACTGTTATAATTTGTAAATAACTGGAAGGAGCATATTTTGATAAAAATTTAGCTTATATATCTGAGCCTTGTTACTACAAACAGAAGTCACTATGTAATGTTTTGTTCACTTTAATCTTCAGAGCAATTACTTGTGAGTCATACAACTCATAGACTGGCCACTTATAACCCAGACCAGGAGGTAGTCAGACTGCTATGCTGTGGGCCACTAAGCCTAGCAAGACACTAGCAAGACACCAGCCAGACCTTGGACCCTGACCCTAGTTGAACCTCTCTCTGAATACTAGTAGGCCCTCTTCTCCACTGCCACTTTATCCCTCTACCCTCATACCTACTGTTTGCTTAGCTTTCATTTTTGCCTAGCCAAGTAATTCATCTCTAACTTTCTATTGCAAGCCTGACTTTGTCTTACTCCTGGAGTAATTGCACCCTGCACCCAAAGCTCAAGATTTTTTTTGGTTCAAAATTATTTTTTTGCTGTTAAGTAATAGTCACTTCAATTTAAGTTTGCCATTATTTACTTTACTTTTATTTGTTGAAGGTTTGGCTTAAACTGACTTTATTTTTTGGGGGGCATTCTGTTTAAGTTTTTCAGCCAAATGTAGAATTCAATACATACTAGTTCTCCAATTTTTGCCCATTTTTTTGTTAATTCTGTTGCCATTGAATTTGACATCAGTATCTTTTGTATATTTGTTTGTCTCCTCTTTCTCTTCTTATGCTAGTACCATACTGGCCTTTCTGGGACCTAAAATTACTGAGTGTTTGAGGTAGCAGCAAAGCCTAGCTCACTGCTTTCCTAACATGGGTGTACAGTATCTTTTCATAATATAAGCCAATTATTAGATACATGAATATATAAACATGACCAATTCCAATTCAGAAATTCAGGGTGTAATTTTAAGTATTGATAACAGAAAGTTTACATTAGGTTCACTTTTCTTGAACCTATAGGCTTGCATTTCTGTGCCTAACTAATGGGAGGCACTGGAAGGATTGTCATTGAAAACTATCAGGCATACCATTAAATGCTGGCAGTAATCTTTCTGGATATATGGGCTCTTTTATTTGAAATAATTTTTTGAACAAAGAATTATTAACAACTAAATTACAGCTCTCTTTTAGAATCACAGTTTTCTTAAACATTCTTAAATAATGTATGAATTTAATTATTAAAATTTCTATCTTCTATTCAATATTATATTCCTTACATAAGATAAAACTAGAAGTGAAAGTTTTTTCTCATTGCCACATTAGCCTCTCTTTTAGGGTTTAGTTAATATTTACTTGAATTGGGCCTACTGCATAGGGAATATTATCCTTTGTACAGCCTTCATTTTAGTATTAGCAATGGATAGGGTTTTTTGCACGAGTGCTAGAGACCTAAGAAATAAAAACTTAAAAATTTGTTTGTATTGTTTAAACTATTTTTTCTTGATCAAATTAGGCTATGTTTTTACGCTACTTTAGACAAAGTTAGGTTGCATTAGGCTACATTAGGCTAAGTTAGGTTGCATTAGGCTATATTGGGTTACTCAAGGTTATGCAAGGTAAAAATATATATGGATAAGTTTAGAATAGATTTGTTTAAATAATTTCACACAATCCATAATAAAACTTTTGAAAATATGGCCCTATTGTCTTCTTAATTTTCCTAGTATTTGCATCATAACATTTTATATGTGCTTGAACAATTTTAGTATTTTTTAACATAACTTTTCTATATTTCCAAAATCTTCTATTAATTGGTATTTGGAGCTAAAAAAAATTCTTTCTGAAGACTTCCAAATAAAGGCTAAATGATTAATAAGATGCACTGTGCAGTTATTGCTGTAGGTTAACTTAAAAGTAACCGTTAACCTAAGGTTCTATAATTATTGTCCAAATTTTCATACATTCTCACTATAGATTAATGTTTAGTTTTTCAACAATTTTAGCCCTGAAATACACACAATTTAGACTAAGTTTCTAACCTACATATTTATACATACAATAGTACTTTATTTGCCTCAAAATATTATTTTTTTTAGCAAATAATTGGTGAAAGAAGCTACTTTTCAGACTAAATAGCATATCTGTTATAATCTGCATAGTTTCCTGCTTACAGCTGCAAAATCTCAGTGGGCACAAGTCATATGATAGATAGTAGGTTTAGGTTTGTCTTATTGTCTACCCTATACTATGAGATCTGGCAACCCTAGGAAAGCACCATTAGGTTACCTAAGGTATAGATTAGCCTTCAGGATTTTTAGTTTTTGAGCACACTATGCTTCTTTTAACTCATCACCTTCTTTGCTATGTTTCCTTTATCTTTTTTTCTTTCTTAACTTGCCATTTTAAGTGTAGGAAATCTGAAGTTTGAACACACTTATGCATAAATTCTACATTTTCTACAGTTCATACTAGATGGTTCCTTCTTTTCTTTGCTCTTCATGTATCACATTTTATATGGATAGGGATTTTTAAACAAATAAACATAATAAAAAAGTTGGAAAATAATTATCTAACTACCAGCTAGAAGCAAACAGACTTTCATGACACCACAGAGTATTTCCTTCAAAAAAATCTTATGCTTTACATTCATCACATATCAATAGTTACAGAGGTTTGAAAATCCAACATTGTACTCAATGTCTAGAATTAACTGAGGAGGAATTAATAGCCTTTTGGCTATTGTCTAATAAATGTGGTACTTAGAAGACTCCTGATTCTTCTTTATATAAGCAATAGGCTTGGAATTATCATGTAGCTCAAGGTTTATTATCTCTCTGCAATACACCATCCATACACTACCTGCAGGAAAAAGACAAAAATAAAAATCTGCTAACATTCATAAGTAATGCACATTTTAAAAACTTTAAATCTATCAATTTGTAGAATTTAGCTGGCAATTAGTAGTTATTACCTAAATTAAAATTTAATATGTGTCTTCAATAATTGCACCAAAGGTCAATGGCCTAGCCAGGACAGCTGTAAGCTGGAAATTATTGCTGCTTCATCGGGCGACGTGTTCACCGCCTTTATGCAAAGGAGTCGAATTCAATAACCAATTCTACTTTCTACAACTGGATTTCCTAAATGTTACGTTAGCATTTAAAACCTCTTAATGAAAACATTTATATTGCATAGTAGCTATTATTAGGTATCCTTAATAACTTATTTATAATAAATAATTGAAGCCTAGCAAGTCGCAACCGTCACCGCTACTAACCACTGCCTAGCGCAGGCCCCTATATCTACGGAGGCAGCCCTGGCAGTGTTAACTTGTAAAGCCACAGATCAATTACATAAGCTAAATGTGCTAAATGTGATCTGTGGTAAAGCTAAACTGCCCGAACACTACTAGCAAAACGCCTCTGCTGCTGCTAATAAGTGACGTCATCATTGTTTACAAACATTGACAGGACTAAAAATTAGCGTAGGAACGTAGTTATTACTGTATATACCAAAAATTGGTTCATTATTAAACATTGTATAAATGTTTACGATATATTCAAAAAAACTATGGACCGTTTTACTTAGATGAATTTTTGGGTTTCTTGATATTTTAATGCCTCCAAACCATTCTTGATCATGACCACGGTTGACGGTTGCAGCCGAGCCTGCCAAGCAGCTGACTGGGAAAGTCGGGTCAGGTGATTCAGGTGAGTGAACCAGTTTCACATTCACATGAAACAATTTGAAATACGAAAGTACAAAGTGAAGTGCATACGAAAGCATGAAATGGGGCCCAGGCTCGTATGGTTACCCTAATCCAGACTGATTCCTATTTAGACTTCAGCTGCATCAGGGCTGCATTATCTGACTTTCCGATCATGTGAATGACTGAACAACAAAAGCATGATGAAAAATGTATCATCAAAAGAGAGTGAAAGTTTAGGTGACAATATTCTTAAGTTTGGATGTGTAAATTTGCATGGGTGGCATGGAATTAAATGGAATGATCTCTGGTTGGTAAATGTAAGAAAGGTGGACTAAATTTGCGTTTGTATAGTAGAAATCTAAAAGAACCTTTATTAATTCCAACACATTTTACCGTTGGGTTTTTAATGCCTTACAATTACTGGTGTGGTGAGGGATGCAAGGAATGTGTGGCTTAAACTTCCTTTTCCAAAGGAAGCACTTAGGGTTTAAAAACAAGGGTCTAAACTTCCCTGGTTACGTGAAATGCCTTGCCTGAAGAAAATTGGGTGAACTTGCAAGCGGTGTACACAGAAAATAGATGAAAATGGGTTAAGTGACAGAAAAAGGAAGGTAGGGAAGTTTGATTGTAAAGAATGCTTTGGAGTGAAAATTTGAAGAAATTGAGATTGAAAGTCTTACTGAGTATGAAGATATCCTTGTAGTGAAATTTGATCTTGATTCTGATAAGTGAAATTATTGAAAAAGGTAGTAAAAGAATAAAAAATGTATCTGGCATATTTAGATATTTAAGTCACATGATCAAGCATTAAATGGTACTATTTAATGCAGTTTCATACTTATTGGAAATAGGTTTTAGTAGGAAAATAAAGAACTCTGTGAAAAGTCTGTATGGAAAAACATGTACAATAAACTTGCTGGGGATCTAAAAACAAAACAAGTAAGGAATATTAAGAGAGTCAGACAGGAGTACTCTTTGTCTTCCTTGCTTTTTAAATTGTACAGAGAAGAATTGGCTGTTTGAAGGTAAAAAAGTAGTTAAAGGTTGAATGTGGATGGTGAAAGACTGAGTTTACTGTTGTATGCTGATGACATTGTTGTTTTTGTTAGTAAATTATGGCAGGAATTAGGTAATTTTCTGTGTTGTCTATGGCTAAGATAGAAGTTTCAAATAATCAATGTAAAATTTATTTGAAACAGAGCTAAAGTCATGTATAGTTATGAATAGAAATGAGTTACAAAGGGAAGGAACAGTGCAATATTGAAGATGTAATCATAGAATTCATATAGAAAGAACAAAAGAATATAAAAGTCTAAGATCCATGCTGAGTTAAAATGGAAGCTCATGAGTGAAAAATGGAAAAGTAGTCAAAACTATGCAGTGGTTTGGATGTTTAAGTAGTGTATCAGAGTATAGAACAAAGTATAAATGTGTTCAAGAATGTGGAAGTAGTTGCAGTATCTAATGTAATGTATGATGTGAATGTTACAAGATAGAATGGAAGTGCCCTTGCAAAGTTAGAAATAATTCAGAATCAAATTTCAGGTAGATTGTATAGCATAGTAGCGTAGAGTGCCCTTAAATGAACTGCTGTGGAAGTAATAAGAAGTAACCTTGGGTGGAGCTTGTTTACTGAAGAAGTGAAAAGGGTTTTATTGAAATAAATGATAAGAATGGAGTGTATAAAAATAATAGGTAAGTGAGGCATATTTTTGAATAGAATTTCAGTTTTGGTGCATGGGATAAGGAGCATGCAAGTATATTAAATGTTCTAAAGAGAGTACATATTCAGTATAAAAATTTGTTGAAGACTTATGTTTGAGAATTTGAGGAGGTGAACTAAAGTGAGACTTTAAAAAATGAAAATTAATAGTACCATTCTTATTTGAAAAAATGTTCTCTGAGTTAGATGAATTTCAAATTTTACATTCTGTGCCACTTGATGAAATAAACACTCTTGTTTGTGGTAAATTTTTATATTTCTCAAAAAAATCTGACTGTTTAATTTTAAAAAAGAATCAAAAAGTTGCCTCAATTCTATTTGCATTGAAATTTTCTGTTGATTGAGGTAGGTCTTATTATTATATGATAAAAACTGAAGGATTGAATTCCTTTCAAAAATGAAAAATTTATTTCACAGGAGAGATAAATAGAAGAAATATTATTTGTTTCCATTTGACAAAGAATTGTCTGAAGTTAAATGATTAATTATGATAATAATTACAAACTGCAAGTTTTAGTGCACTTGGAAACATGTAAGCAGAGAGATTTGGCATAGAGAGGGCCAGGAATTGGGATTGAATTTGGTAACTGCAGATTATGTACTTCAAAAAATCAGAAATATGTCAGTTTTTCAAGTAAAATGATGCAGTTTTTAATAATAGATGCCTCACAACCCAATGAATTAGCATTATACCAAACATGTTAAATAGATTGGTTAAAAATATTTCAAGTCATGCTATTTAAACATTAAAAAATGTACTGCATGGTTACAAAGAGCATCAGACACAATGCAGAAAAAGTTATTGTAAGCCAGATAAGTTATTGTGTTGTAATACTGTATCACAATACTATAGTTGATAGGTTGAGATAATATAAGTAATTGATTTTAACAAGCCTCTTAATTTTTTCCAAAATGTAATTTTTTATATAGGTAAGCATTTTTTAACCATTTAATGTAGCAATGCTATAATTAGCATTGTAATGATATACTTTTCTTACAGAAACAATGACATCTGTATATTGTTATGTACTGCTCTCCATGTATTTACTCACTGCTTATACTGGAAAAACATTGGGCTTACAAAAAACTTCAGATGCCACTGCACCTGAAACTTCAGTGAAAAGATCATCTTCTCTTGGAAAAGTTCTTTTTGTTTCTGTGGTAGCATCAAGAAGCCATAAAAATTACTTTCATGGTATTGCTAAGGCCCTGGCTCATTCTGGTTATGAGGTGAGTTTTGTAAAATATTTGTTGGTGTCAGATCCATCATATTTGATGCTCTATGTTTCAAGTTACTATTTACTGCATCATACAGGTTATTTATATATGGTTCATTATTTATTTCATTGAGAACATTCTGATATAAATTTGTAGTAAATCTCATTCCTGAATTTTTTAAACCTGCATTCTACAAAGTAGCTTATTATATTTGAGCAATCTCTGGCTAATTCTTTATTTTTTTTTTAGCTGGTAGCTGCAGTGTATTGCTATTTTCATGTTATCAAGAAGAAACTTTTTGACTTTCACCTTTTTCATTTTCACCTTTTGGTGTAACTTTTGTAATTTATGGAAATTTAAAACCTAGTTTTGTAGCTTAGTTCAGTTATATCAATGCTTCTTTTACTAATTTATCCATGGACTTGAAATGTTTTACTTAGAGCACAAAGCCATGATGTATCATAGTGACAATTAAGCTGGCTCAGTTCAGTCAGGAAGTAGAGATATCTACTTCTGGATGAGTTGATACTAATGAGCTGACTTTCAATACATGAAAGAACTATTTAAACTCATGTTTCAGGATATCTTTACGTGCATCATCAAATAATTACAAATCTTCAAGAAAGATTGCTGAAATTATCTTTTTTGCTGTCTACTAGAGACACTGTGGCTGTTATTAGAGATAACTCTGTATCTACTTTTTTATTTCTTTATTCAGTTTTTTTAACAGATTTGACATGTATTCTGGCTTGAAAGTTTCTCATTTTTTGCATTATTTGTTCCAAAGAGTTGTAAATTTTTAGTATTGATGCTATCATGTTGCATTCTATTTTCTAGGTAAAATTGTTGGGCTGACATGGTAAACATCAATGTAAGACTAGGTTTTCAAACAATATGGGAATCATGTGCACTTAATCTTCAACAGTAACTGCAGTTGTTACTAAAGATTAAGTGGCTTGCATATTAATGACTCTTTATAAAAGTGAGCAAATGTTATCTTCTCTACAAAAGGTATGGTAACCATACGTGGTACAGATATTAATGAATGATGCAAAATTATTTTAGGGTAATTTAGTCCAAAGTCTAAATATATATGCATAATTCCATCATGAGTTTTGGTTATTTTTCATGTATAGTAGCTGATAGAGGTCTTTTGCTATATTGTAAGTTGAAGTCATTTCTCTGCGTGATTAATTTAAAAATAGAGTTTGTGCAGTGCCTTACTCTTCATCTAAACTGCTCATTTAATGGTTATCTAGTCAAGCAGATGTTACAGCTGCATTATGAAGTGTGAGCATCACATTTTTGGGTAATATGACAACAATGCGTAGGGAGTATTTCTTAATTTGAAGTGCAAGCTTATGGCAGTGGCAACCAAATCTGAAGAGTGTGCCTGTTATTTACTTCTTGTTCTTTATTTTCTTCATAGTATTCTTGTTATATTCATTTTGTTCTCTGCCACTGATTATTTCAAAATTTGCAGTACAGCAGCAATTTCCAATTGTACCCTGCCACAGTCAATGATAAACTTTACCTATCCATATGGTATGTATTCACATTATGTGCATATTTAATGGTATTTAATATTGTTTCAGGTTACATTTCTGTCTCCCTACCAACCCGAAGAGATTCATGACAACATCAAAGAGGTGTGTATTCTGAAGATGGGTATCTACTTTTCATGAAATATTTTGCCACAAATTATTTTTCTCTATGTACCATAGTGATTTTACTTCCATCTGCTGTTCAGGATGTCGCACAAAAAAATTAAACCCAAACTGAAAATAATATAATTCAAAAACTATTTCCTGCGTTTCTATTCTGTTTGGACCATATTCTTTGTTGAACGCTTTTCAACCAATGCTATTCGTTTTGAGAAATGTCTTCAAAAAGATTCACCTGTAATTACTCTACTAAAGGCTGTCCAAAACATGTTTGCACAAGAAAGAAAAACAATAAAATGTACACACCCTAATTTTACTACTGTTTAAGTTTAGTAAAATTAACTTATCATCTGTTCACTGAACTTTGGGATGTATCTGTGGAACCAATATCTGACAAAGAACGTGCTAATTATGTCAATCCTACTACTTTAATAGTCTCATAAAACTCTTTCAGCCTCCCTAGTAAAAAGGGTGCAATTAATAAAGGAACAATGAGTATTCATGGTCACAATGTACATTAGCACAGGAAGTATTAAAAAAATGAAAGATTTGTTTTAAATACATTTCCCAGGGTAACTGTCACCTAGGAAATCTTCCAATTGAAAAACATCCAAATAGAAGATTTACTAGGCAACAGCCTTCTCAATATCAGTGGATGGTCTCACTTCTGCTTTTGTTTCCAGGTAGTGCTGGAGAGCAATAACCTGGAGCCCTATGCTCCAAATATCTTCACGGATGGACCATCGGCTCACATTTGGACTGTGTTGGTGGAAGGACCGAAGTTGTGTCTCAAAGCCCTTGGCTCAGAAGTGTATTCACAGGTGCTGAAGGAAAAATACGACATTGCTTTTGTGTCAGTCTTCTTCAATGAGTGCTTCTTGGGTCACATCAATTCTTGGAATGTGAGTACTACAAACATGAATATTTGTGTTTACATTTTCTGTACTTGACCTGCTACTACTTCTTGTACCAAATTTGGTACTCTCTGTTTAATTACTCTTGTACTCTATGTGATATGAGTTTCCTAGAGCAAAAATTAAGATTGTAAATTGGAAATATACATTCTGTTTTTGTTAATTTTATAGTATATCTAATTTAATCTAAATGTGCCTTTAAGAGAATATAGGAATATGTAATATGGAAACTACTAGTAGACTTGCCCCACCAAAAATGGTGGGACTAATGATCTTCATTTCTTAAGATGCTCTCTTATTCATGGTAAATCTGACATGAAATATTGTTATTTGCAGTATCAGTGAAACGAACTGCTTTCTCTGACAGTCTCGCTGATTATTAAATATATGGACCTGGTAATTTTCTCCTATCTAAATCCTTAAGAGCGTGATAGCTGGATGGATGGATGGACCAAGCAAGCAATGCTGGGCTATTATTATATAGTAAGATTTACTAGCTAGCATATATTTTGAGCATAAAAGGGTTGACCATAAATGTTAGAATTTAAGAAATTGAGCTTCTGTATGACCATTTTTTTCTTTTTTAGTCTCATATGAGAGTGTTTAAAGGAAGTTTTCCTATATTATTCATTCATAATCCATATTATTCTGCATAACTTTATTCTTATTTTTTATTAGTTTGAAGATCCAGTTGTGTAATTAGATATAGTATGTTATCAGTGGTGCAGAAAATATGCAAAGAAGAATAGGAGTGCTTGTTTGACTCCATGCCTTGTGCAAACTATGACTTTGTTTCTTTGCATTAAAAATCAAAGTGTGGGTGTGCAGCATTATGCTGCATAATTTTTTTGAGTGTAATATCCTTGAAAAATTAGAGTTATCATTCTATTTTATCATGATGATTATATTTTTCATTTTTACCTATTCTGTTTTAACTACTCAAGTTCAATATCTTGAAAGAAAAGTGGTTTATTCTTACAAGAATAGAACTTGTGTTAGTGGGTGAGTTGTGCAACTATTAAATATTGGTGAGTGTATCATTTACTGTGTAGAAAACTATCCAATAGTAACCTATTGATGAGAGATATCTAAACAAGATGGAGTCTCTATTAAATAATGAAATTGTAAGTATTCCAAGGATGACACTTTATTGCTTTGTCAACACCCTTGTTGTTTAGTGTGTTTAAACAGTGTTTCAAAGTTTGTGTGCTATTTTACTGTGACAGTTGATGAATTTAGCATGAATAATGGTGTAGTTGTGATTGAGAACAAACATTTGGATGTTTTGACACTGTAAAGAAGGTATTTGAAATTCAGACATTTTATTAAATCTGCAATGGCAGGCCTCCACTGGTCTTACTCTATATCAATACTGAATGTGAATGGCTTCCTTCACTTGTTCTAGGGTGTGTGGAAGATATACCTAGGGCTTTTAATTTGAACTGAGTAAAGCAATTCTACCAGATATATGTTAACCTGATTATATACTGCTGTTGTGATAGACATAAAATGCATTTTACCATCATTCTTCATGATCATTATTTTCTCAATATTAAAAGAAAATTTCTGATAGCTCCAAAATAAATTGCTTAAGAAAACAAACCTCTAGTTCTGCATAGTTTTCCAAAATGAAGAGAAAATTAATTTTCATGTTCATTTCAGATTCCTTTTGTGTTTGTGAGTCCTATGGAAATGGTGATCCTTTTCTCTGGCTTGAGAATTGGGAATCCATTGTTCCCTTCCATCGACTATGACCCCATGATGCCATTCTCGTCACCCAAGTCGTTTGCTCAGCGGTTCATGTCAGCAATGAAGACAGTTCTTATGGACACTCGACTGGCCTTCTTGTGGCACAGGTGAGATGCAATTAATTTCACGTATATTGTTAAAGTGCTGCAGCTAAATTGCTATTTTATTGGGTAATTAATAAATTTGTATTAGCTTGCAATGTTATAGCATTTACTTCATAACAGAGTCTGAGTTTCATATTTTTTACTTTTTTATCATTTACATATGTGCATCTTAGTTTGATTTGCACAGAACAAGTTAATTAGCTGATTTTTCTTACTGTATAATAAAATTCAGTATTGAAAACTTTTATGCGAGTTATTTTAATCCATTATTTCAATCTTATGTTATTCTGATTATAGGAAAATGGTATAATAAATTTTATTAAACTTCTTGTCTAATATTTTATGTATGTAAATATTTTGAAAGGACCCCAGTAAATGAACTAATGAGTCATTCAACGCCTCTTTGCAGCATGGATGCTGAGGCTCGAAGTCAAGGACTTTTCCCCCCCAACACACCATATCTGCCCTCCATTTACTCCAACGCATCCCTCATGATCTTCAACAGGTTCGTTTAGCTCAAATACACTGCCAGATTTACACCAGGCAATGACATGTGAAACTATGAAAGATGTTTGAAATTTTAATTTATTCCAAATGGTTTGGTCTCAGGATTGAACTGTGAATAAGAATGATGGTAACATTGAATGCCGTGAAGAAAAATGGAAATTTTGGATTCCCTGAAGTACACTGTTCTCTCCAGCTTCCGGATGACGGAGCACCCGCGTCCATACATGCCCAACGTCCTGCTGGCGGCTGGGCTGCACCTCAGGCCTCCTAAGCCACTGCCTAAAGCAAGTGCTTGTCATCAATTCAGTCTCGACTCGCAATATATGTAGGAGCATAAATATAATTATGTCAGGTTTTGTGTCTCATTTTCATAGAGCCAAGTGACGTCTTTTTTTCAAACTGCAATGCACAGTGTATGCTAAATTGTGTATGGCAAATCCTGTTTCTGATTTGCATTGAGTACAGTGCGATTTTTTTCTTTCAATTCGTAATATATATGCCTAGTCAGTTATGTGGCGTTTATCACGTCTGTGTGAACTCTCATTATACAAGCCAAGTTATTGCTGTAAGATTTTGTCTTGGGGTTTCATAGTGCCAAGTGCTAGGGATCATTTCAGTCCAGCGTATAAACTGTCAGATTCAGTTTCCCATTTTCACAATGCCTGGCATTGTTTGTTTTAAAATGCTGTACGTAAGCTCATTTACTTATCGTCAGATTTTGTCTCACAATTTCATCAAGCTGAAAATGTGCATCACAGCAAGCCTTGTTCTCAAGTTAAGATTACAAATTCATAACTTAGGCAAGGCCAGGGCGAGCTCAGCAAGACGGATAACTAGAGATCGCCAGGAGGCTCAACTGATGACCGAGTTGTGCAGTGGCTATCAAAATAGCCAGTAGAGCCTAAGGCACGTGGACTTATTAGATTTTGAGACATCATCAAAGAAACTGATGAAGTAACTGAAGAACTGATGATGGGGTTCACGTGTAGTAGCGATCTCTGCTTCAGTAAACATCAGGAAAGACCCACCCACTAAGACACTAATGCTCAAACACAACGATTAGCACATCGTACTCTTTGATGAACGACTCGTTCCATGAACCAAGGTATAAATTTTTTCTTTTACTGCTGAATGCGATACATTATCTTTTCATTTCTTATTCTGATACACGGTGAAACTCAATTATGAGAATGAATCCATTTTTTCATCTTCCAATTTAATTTTAATTTTTATCACATTAGGGATTGAAGGTTATCTAGACTGAGCATCATTGAATGTACCTAAATTCTTGGTGCACATGTAGCTAGACTGACTTAAAGAGGAGATGTTGTAGGTTCAGTGTAACTTTCAGTTGATCTTATTTTTCTTCCTCCCTTCCTTATTTGGTTGAACAACATGTTTGTGCTCTTGCTCCTGTGCTATTGGAACCTGTCGCATGTATTCCTTATTTATCTTTGTCGCTTCACTCATGGGTGATAGATTAAAATATCAGGCATTGGGCGTGGCGCACCTTCAAACACAAACACCGCTGCTTATCCTCAAAATTCGCAATGCATCTTGCACGTAAGTGTTGCAATGTTATATTTCCCACTGTGATCGCTAGATGGATGTCCTGGTGTGTGCAGGATCTGGACGACTGGGTGCAGTCTTCGGGCGATGCTGGCATAATTTTCTTCAGTCTTGGGTCGTTTGTGCCAGCAAGTACAATCCCTTCAGAGTGAGTGAAGAGATTGAAGAAGCATCTTAATGTAATGTTTTTACGATGATAAATAACGCGGCATTTTGTGCTCCATCCAGGCATTTTGCGTTGCGCTTCTTGTTTATATTTTAGTGTTCGTGCTTCCAGTTTTATTGTGGGTTCTACTTCTTTCCTGTGAACTAGAGACTCATTTTAAGTGATTGATGAGCTTTTTATTGCTCTCAAGATTTTATTCATTAGTGCCAAATATATATGTGTATTCACTTGCTAGTACATTATTTAAACGCCATCACAATTTTGAGAGTTTCAATTGCAGGTTATTTTATCATGATGTTTTTTTGTGAGCTGATCCGAAGAAAAACATTCAGCACTGAATATTTAAGAAAATTAATTATTGTATTGAAGGGAATTTTAAGTTCCGCTTTGATTAACCGTCACCCTCTGCTTAATTACTTTATCCTCTGATATTTTTCTACCATCAGGACCATGAAGGTGCTACTGGCCGTGTTCGAGTCGTTGGAGCAGAAGGTGTTGTGGAAATTTAACCTCCCAGACGTGGGGACAAAACTGCCATCTAACGTGCGCCTCATAACCTGGGCACCGCAACAGGATTTACTCGGTGAGCAAAACAAAAGAACGAAGGCTTCAAATTGCGGAATTGGAGGAACGATCGCTTCGATGGTTTCTCCTTGCCCGAGTCGTGACCTGCCGAATGTAGTAACCCAATAATTGCACGATGACGAATAGGGAGTATTGCACCTAAAATACGTTGATTGGAGAGGTGTTGGTATGTAGAGGAGGATATTAAAAAGGATACGGTCATATTGTGAGAGGAAGTCGACAAGTAAGAAAAAGACTTACAGAAAAAAGAACCTTTATTAATTCCAACACGTTTTACTGTTAGGTTTTCAACGCCTTACAACTACTAGCGTGGTGAGGGATGTGAGGAATGTGTGGTNTCCCTGGTTACGTGAAATACCTTGCCTGAGCCGGGATCGAACTCTAACCGTCCCGGCTGCGAGGCCATCACGCTAACCAGCACGCCATGGAGCTCACATGGAGTACATAGAAGAGGTGCAAGCTTTCTTTAAAGTATGAGTAACGAGTCACACGCGGTGTATGACGGTGTGGCAGCAGGTAGGCTGAATGTTTGATGGTTCTTAACGTGACGGGTATGAGATATGGTAATGTTGAGAATCAATAATGAAGACTGCGAGAAATTGGTTGTCTGTCTCTGGTGAATTTCACGAGAATAAATTGAGGTGAAGTTAAGTGAAAGATGTGCAGTCAGGGCAGGTGCTACGAAACTGGAAAGGTCCACCGAAATTGTCGAATTATCGCCGAAGGAAGACATGCTCTCTGTTGATCCTTGGTGTATCCACGAACTTGACGGAGGCGCTCGTGAGCCGCCGCATCTAATTCCGTTCCCGCTGTATCCTCCGCCGGAGGTTCCAGGAGAGACGTCCAGCCCTCAGAAACCTACGTGCGACACATCGGGCAGTTGAAGAATTGTGTTTTAATTAAAATGGCGTCATTTTGATTATTTATCTCCTAAGTCGTCTCAAGTTGACCGTCCAAATGAAATATCTGAAGTCAATCCTCATTTGTATAACATTGCTTTGTCTCGATCGGGTGAAAAAGCTCACATGGAGAAGTTCTTAAACGTTATCTGAAGTTTGAAGTTGATGCCATTAAAGGTATGATTGAATGCATCAGAGGGACAAATGCTAGTGAATTGGAAGAATGTAGGAGTAGAGTATTCATCGTTCACTATTTTTCTATTTTACTCACCGATTAATTATTAAATCATTACCTTTAATTTACGCTTCATGAAGCATGTACCGTTAATTATACGTGATAATCATTGTTACACTTGAACCTCACATTAATAGATTGATTACAGGGAGACACTATCCGTTGGGGTGAATATCCCATGTATGACTGTGTTGCATTTTCGTGCAAAACGTTATAGCCAATAGAGTGCATACTCAGACCAGTAATTTCTATCCGCATATCCGATAATATGCGGAGCCCGTAGGTGTGAGGGTCATCTGTAATGGTGTACTGACAGTGCTATTTATGGATAACTTCACCATCAGGTCACGCAAAAATGCGCCTCTTCATGAGCCACGGCGGGCTGTCGAGCGTCCACGAGTCCATTTACCACAAAGTGCCCATGCTTGGCATGCCTGTCAACGGGGACCAGGTGGGTGTCGTGCTCGCCTGTTCTCGGGCGCTGGTTGTGAAGAATGGCCTAGTCAGGCTTAGGAGTTCGCTCTGTTAGCACTCGTTTCAAATTCCGGACTGGAAAATTCAAGAATATAGTGTAACGAACGCCTAGGTTTGTGTGATTTATTAGCTTGACGAATCTGATCAAAATCAAATGGAATTGGGATGGATGTATGTACAAAAATTGTGACTATGTCGACGAAGTTGTCGAATCGTGCGTAAATCGAGGTTTGACTATGCTTGTATGGCTGAGCCCCAGGGCCTGATAGTGGTACTTTGAGTACCTAGGGCCCAAATTGGTTGTGGTAAATGCTCAAACCTTCTCTCCTGGCAATTTTCTCTGATATTTTCCCCTAATCATAACGTAACCTATTGAAACCTTCCATTAAAGGTAGCCACGTTTTTTGATCAATTTCCGTATAATATGCGTATGTGAAAGGGTGTAAATAATTCGAATATGTATAATTTGTTTAATGTTAGTTGTACTGTAGTCTTCATAATTACGTGGGTGTGTATACAAAAGAGTAAGCTAGGTTCAAATGTGAGCAAAAAATAAATGTCACGTAATTGCGTGCTGTATATTTATGTTCAGCCCAGCTAGTTTGGGTCTTAAATGATACAATAACAGGCTTGAAAAAGCGTGTCTTATTCTTATGAAAACCCTGATGCTATTTCTTGCATCACAAAAAACATATAGTGTATACAGAGAATCGCGTTCAATTCAAGATGAACGATAAATAGAATCATTTTTTAAGCGGCCCATGCAATTCCAACCACATTGACCAGCTGAGGATTACCTCGTGTCATTTGAAAAGCACAAGTGCCTTCGCAAATACTCAGCAGCCTTTTAGTAGGTCATCTCATCTGAGTACGGTCTGTTCACATGGGTTATGACTAAAGAATGTAATGATGTTCTTAGCTTGGCTCCGACATCCTGATTTCTCTCGCAACTTCATTTTTCTGACCAATGGAAATGCTAAAACCCTCGTAAATGTTGTGCAGATTTTCAGTAATTGAACACATTTTTCGGAATTGCAGAGCAATTTTATTTCGAACGAACATTTTCTTTCAAGCAAAGCCAGTGCCTCCTCTGTAGTGCGAGACCCTGGAACAATAACGATAAACTTTCTCATAGAACTACTGGCCACTGTACCATCGAAATTTAGCTGATGGAATACCAACAAATATTTGTATGTCTCATGTCGTTAGTTGCGTGTCTAGCATGGAGGTAAGCTACTGTAGGAAGACACGCGTGAGGAGGTCACTAGGAGTCTTCGTCCTGAGAGCTGACGCATCATTGGTGGACCGTGTGGGGTGCCTGCTGGCCGGAGTCTGGGCTGACTGCGGCCTCTCGCTTGCATACTCATGCAGTTGTGCCATTGCATTATTGTGCACTTGTGCTATTGCATTCTTGTACACTTGTGCTATTGCATTCTTGTACACTTGTGCTATTGCATTCTTGTACCCTTGTGCCATTGTATTCTCATACACTCATGCCATTCAGAACTGGTCATGTCTAAGTGGAAATTATTGCCTAATTTATTTTTATAATTTTTATGGATTATTGTGATTATCTCCAGAGATTGTTATTTTGCTAAACCCTGATGTGGTAGCTTTATAACCTATTTTCTGCCAACACTAATGACCGGCGTTGGTTTGAGTGGCGTTTATTGTGTTGTGGCAGTGGCGTTACCTTCTTGCGCAATAATACTAATCACAAATTTTTTCTCGTTTTTTTTAACTATTTTGATGGCAATGGCATCACCTACTCTTCTGGCAGTATTGTCTATTTTTGGAGCCCTGGTATCACTTACCATGGTGGCAGCAACATTGCTTTTCTTCAGCAGCAGTATCCACTAGTTTCTTGGAAGCAGTATTGCCTGTTTAAGTAGCAGTATTACCTGTTTGAGAGGCAGTATTACCTAATTAAGTGGCAGTATTACCTGCTTAAGTGGCAGTAGTACCTACTTTGGTGGCAGCGGTATTGCCAAGTTTTGTGGCGATGGTATTGCTTAGTTTAGTGGCAACAGTATTACCTAGTTTGGTGGCAGTATCATAACTACTCTGGTGGCAGCAGTATTATCTGATTTGATGGTAGCAGTAACACCTACTGTAGAGCGCAGAATTATTACCTGGTTTGGTGGTAGCAGTAATACCTAGTTTGGTGGTAGCGGTAATACCTAGTTTGGTGGTAGCGG
>VOMN01113592.1:27143-43415 GCA_014899125.1 Orchestia grillus | reverse complement strand
CCAGATAGCTAAATTCATACCATGTTTGACCTTAATATGTAATTTTAACCAACTCATTCAAATCCTCTAACTTACATACCTGAGTGTAACCTTAAGCCTATTTTCTTATTAATCATTGATGTGAGGTAAATTGAATGTCTTCATTTCTATATAGGTTGCCCTTGAAGCCTTGTAGCCTATTCAGGCCCACATGCGGTATATATCCTGATCCTTTTTTTTGTCATTCCTCATTGATTGTAAACCTGTATCTGATATAAATTGCTTGTGGTAAGTAATTAATTGGTAAATAAAATAAATTACTATTTACATACAATTTACCTCTCGCAGTAATACGTATACTAAAGACCCGATCAATTGCACACAGAGTCGGGGCACATGTAACGCTGGTCAGCTCTGTGCTTTTGATCATTGTAAATATCGCAAACTCGACTCCCGGAGCAAAATTTTTCTGATTAGAATCTCTAGCTTGAATAAGACGCATGAAATTCTCAGACTATTCAAAAGCGCGAATTCCATGTACAGAAAAAACTTCAAAGGCTTCAATTCCCGGCAAGTCTTCATCGAAATACCAATCACTGTTCTCTATAATAAATACCTCTGATAAAAATTCCTGTCACTGTTCAATAAAAAAATCCAATGAAAAATACCTGCCACTGTTCATTCCATGGCAAACTTCTACAATTTAGCAACTACCGCTGTCCAACGCCGGTCCCTCAGCGGCCTGCATCTAACGCTGGTCCCTCAGCGGTCTTCATCTAACGCTGGTCCCTCAGCGGTCTACATCTATCGCTAGTCCCTCAGCGACCTATATCTAACGCTGGTCCCTAAGCGGCCCGTATCCAACGCTGGACCCTCAGCGGCTTGTGCCCAATGCTAGTCCCTCAGCGGCCTGTATCCAACGCCTGTCCCACAGCGCCCTACATCTAACGCTGGTCCCTCAGCGGTCTACATCTAACGCTGGTCTCTCAGCGGTCTACATCTAACGCTGGTCCCTCAGCGGCCTGTATTCAACGCTGGTTCCTCAGCGGTCTACATCTAACGCTGGTCCCTCATGCGGATTCTGTCTGAGTTGACTAAGGGATCGTAAAACCTTCGTTTCCAGGGAGTTTTCTCCCGTTCGCACCCGGTGTGTGAGAGCAATGTTCTTTCTATGCCCACATTACCGAAGGGCTGCCTCATCCGCACCAAGTTTGCGGACGAAAACTCTCATCCAAACCCTGTTAGCGGAAGGAACACCCCTCTTCATGCCCTGTTTGTGGTAGAAAGAAATCCATGCGTTCATAGCATGCAGGAGAAATTTCTCCATTCCTTCCTAGTTTGTGGGGGAAATTTCTTCATTCATTCCTAGCTTGCAGGAGAAATTTCCCCATTTATCCCTAGTTGGCAGTGAAAATTCCATTATTCATCACTTGTTTACAGGAGAAATTTCTTCATTCATCCATAGTTTGCGGTGGAAATTCGTTTACTCATGCTTAGTTAACAGGAGAAATTTTTCCATTCATCCCTAGTTTACGGTGGAAATTCCTTTATTCATCCCTAGTTCACAGGAGAAATTACCCATTCATCCCTAGCTTCCGGGGGAAATTTCCTCAATCATCCCTAGTGTACAGGAGAAATTTCTCCATTGATCCCTAGTTTGTTGGGGAATACCTCTATTCACCCCTAGTTTGCAGAATAAGCACCCCCAACGTCCCCAGTCGACAAAATCCTCTGGTCTCACCTAAAGCCCATCGTTCGTCTTCGTCGGGTCGCCTCGCACGCCGCCGTCACCTCCACAGAGCCGTGACGTGAAGCCTGTGGGGTAAATCAATCCCGTCTGGGAGGCATTCAAGATGTTCTTCTCCGAATTCTCAATCTTCAGCGGCCGGCACGTTTGGTATTGAAAACCAGCGTGGGCGACTAATGAAAGGGAGGCGTTGCCCGCATTATCGTGTTGCTGTGGAGCGCTGGTAGCCGTCTCCTCATCCGACGCAGCGTGCAATGCCGGCTGCTAATGATACTCCATGCAGACTTTAGGGCTGCTAATGATACTCTATGCAGACTTCAAGGCTGCAACGGACTTTATACAGACTCCAGAATCACAAGCTCTATATATACAAAGACTTCAGTGAATCAAATGACGCGCTACACAGATTTCAGGGCTGCAAATGATTCCTTATATATGATGGACGCAGATGGTGAAATATAAGTGTAATAAATAGTCATTCTGATAACTACCTAAATATTCCAAGCTTTACTCTATATGATTAACATTTTAGTCATTTCTTGTAATAGCTGAAATTGGTTCCTTTAACACTAGGTTAAAGTCTCGTGTATTTGCATGGAAATTTACGCACGGTAGACTTCCGCCTGCATAAATCTGTAGCTCGTCACCTACGCAGGGTTGTATTTACGGTAGACTTCCGCCGGCATAAATCTGTAGCTCGTTATTTACACAGGGTTTTATTTACACGCTAATGAGGCAATGGGAGGTGAACTCGCCCGTGCGCAGAGTGGTGCTTTAGGTGATGAAAAAAATATTTTTCATTCATGAATCTTTACAAAAAAGTGGTGGACAATCTGTTACATTCATCTTCAAACCATGTAACACAAACAGCAACACAATAACTGTAATAGTTTTTGCACAATCCGTTTCGGAAGGACAAACAACTTTAGACACGTTTTCTGTCGTTTTGAAATATGACGCATCGGCGTGTTCTGCTCCGATGGCCTCAAATGTACATTTATAAAAGTATCACTTTCTGAAAATGTAAATCTAGACAATCTCCAGTGCGCAGGATCATATATTTTAGAAACTGCAACTTAAACAAACATAAATCTACGAAAAACTACTGTCAGAAAAAATATTTGCATTTGTATGTACACTTATTAAACCATAAAATTTACAACCTACACAGAGCTACTGTAGGGCGTGTACTGCTACAAATCTACCTGAAAGGCCGTCGAAAGGAAAGGAAATCTGTACAAATTGCAGCGTATGACCTTCAGTTGCCAGCGCTCAGTTCAGGTGTGGACGCAACTCTGTCACACGGCGTCAAACTTCCAAGAGATTGTTAACACATCTCGACCATGCACGGCCAACAGCTTGAGGAATTTTCTGGCTTTTCAGTGCTCCATTTTTTATGAGGTCAAAAAGACCAATCAGAGCGAATCATTGTTATTTTACAGTAAAAGCTGCATCAGACTCGACAAATGGGGCTGGTAAGAGGTAAAGTCTATGGGAACAATGCAATGCGTATGCACAGTAAGAAAGAGAGTATTTTCCTCCAGTAGAAATGCTACTTTTTGTATTGAAGGTTCTATTGAAAGTGCAGTAAACAAACTTTGTAAGTTCTGTCATAAAAACCTACATCCCCACAAGCGCTGGCAAGGTACAATGCAAGTTTATCATCCTGTCTGCATTTTATGGACGCTAAGAACACGAACGGTCCGGGCGAGTTGCGGCAGCCTCAGCACACATCACAAAGTGCGTACCAATTTTTTACGCTTGTGGCAGAGAAACGTATGAGTGTGAGAGCGTGATGGCCTCTCAGTCCGCCGCTGCGGGCGCTGGGGCAGGACCCTTGGGACTTCCAAGGAGGCTCAGACTTGTATTCGTTTTTACAATTTGTGTGCCAGGACTCGTAACTTGTGTGGCCGGACTCGTAACTTGTGTGGCAGGAGTCGTAACTTGTGTGGCCGGACTCGTAACTTGTGTGGCTGGACTCGTAACTTGTGTGGCAGCACTTGTAACGTAACCATGTGACATGATGTAAATTTTAGTATGCTGTACAAAATAATTACTATTACATGACTGCTTAGAAAGTTAAGTTTTTGCTATGCCACACATCACGTTGACAGGCAAGTCAAGCTGTCTTTTAATTCCTATAATCTAGCAATTTTCATGAGTTTGATGCAGTTCAGGAATGGAACACGAAGCCAGTTATGTTGTGCGATGTGCCAGTTATACGTTATGTACTAGTTGTGTTATGTAATGTGCCGTTTGTGTTATGTTGTGTACTGGTTGTGTTAGGCTACATGCCAGTTGTATTATGATATGTGCCGGTTGTGTTACGTGCCACTTGAGTTACGTTATGTGTCAGTTATTTTATGTTATGTGCCTGTTTTCTTGTGTTATGTACCAGTTGTAATGTTATGTGCCTGTTATGTTACGTTGTATGCCAGTTATGTGAAGCTATGTTTGGTGCTAGTTAATTTGTGCCGCAAAAATACATTCTTCAAAGAGGACAATTAACCTCATGGATATGACTGTCCACGTCCAGTCATAAGCTGATCTGCAGAATAATTTCAAAATCTAAACAAGAGACTCGTGCACCCCACAAATAAAAGTATGAGCAATTCGCTGGAAGGAAATGTTCCCCAGCTTCCAGCACCCACACAGCTCAACGTTCTTATTTAAAAATTGCATTGGCACCTCGACCTGCTTCGCTTTGGTAATTGTACACAAGATTTTTTTTTTTTAAATGAGTTGTCCAGTTCCAGTGCTGCCCAGGTTCAATTCAGAATTAAATGCGCTAGTAATTGAATTGATGTCAAATTTAATAAAGAACGAACTCGCAAAATCAGCCGAGTTCGCTGCATATCAATGAATTTAATGGAAATGTCTGGATAGTTTCAAGCCCAGTGCTTTAGGGGGAGATTTTTCTGAAGTCCCCACAGTATATGTGTATAATCGCCAAGGATTCCAATTCATTTTTTCAAATTTGCTGCGCTCTGAAATTCGTGTGCTATTTTCGTGAAAATGTAGGCACGAAAGTGATGCCATTTTTTTGCCGTGTGTAATGACGGCGGAATTAGAAGCCATCACAGAAGCGAAAGTAACGGCAAGGTGAAGGGTATGAAGAATCGAGTCGTTCAAAAAAATTCATTTTTCTCCTGTCAACGAAAAATCACACTAATCACAGGTCGCATAATGAGAACTGGTACATACCGAGAATTTGTTGGAAATAGCTTGTATAGTCAGGATGAATAAATTTTCAACTCGAGGAGGGATTGAGCTTAAGAAATTTTTGCTGGTGATAAGTTGAAATTTACCATTAGCATTTGCAATTTACTTCGCGTTCGAGACCATTTCCTGAAGCTCCTAAACATTTGTCCCACAGCAAGTGCAACAAAGTTATTTCGATGAAAATGCTATCGAAGAGTTTACGAGGGTTTCCCAGAGCTCGGAGGCAAATAAAGGAAAATTGGCTCCTAAGTATTCCCTTGCATTCCTTCATCAGCGAATATTGAGCTATAACACTTATATCATCACCAACGCCGTCGTAAACCTCGTCTCAGGTAGACCAGCGTCTCACTGCTGGGACTGCTGCCTCCTGATGGTCTCACACGGGCTCTAACCAGAGTATTAGTGTCTCGTTAATTTATTTTTTCATCAAGGCTTTTAAGAAAATTTTCGGATGCGAGAAAAATATGAAAATCTACTCTGCTGCAGGGTAAGTACAATTTTTGATTATTTTGCTCTAACAAACGTAGAAAGCGCTCGTTCATTTGCTACTTCTCGTCAAAACTTTTCATAGGATTTTTTGATGTGATGAAGGTATGACGATCTATTGTGCTTTGAGTTATATACAAATATTAAGTTCAAATTTTTGAGTATTTTGATCAGTAGTTCATAAAAATACAACCCTCCTGCAATGCTCTATTCATATCTTTTGGCTGATGATCTTTTCCAGGATCATTAGAACGCAGCACATATTTGATAGAAAATAATTAGGGATTTGAAATTCATGTTAAGATTTATTTTTGAAATGCAAATTTGAGAAAATTAACAATATTTGTATTTGATTGTATAATTTAAGAAGGAAATTTAAATGATTTGAATTTGGTGGACATAAAATTTCACATTTTCTGGTGAATGTTACACATTCTGTCGCTGCTCCCCATCGTCCTAACCTGCGCAGCCCGACCAGGACCTCTGCTCAGGACTTGCAGTTCAGGCATCAAAAGGTTCAGGCGACTGGAATAGGAGAATTTCACGCCAATTGGACTCTAAATTGGCTTCAAAATGGTCATATAATTGGGAGAGGCCCAAGAAAGCGAATGAGGTCAGCTTTAGGGGTAAGTAATTCTATAGATGTATTAGAAAGGATTGAGAGGAATAAGATATTTATAAATTCAAATATACGTTCGAGTAACGTTTAATGTTGGTAGACGATTTTGAATTGCCTCTGCTGGGAACGCCGCGTAAATTTGTTTTCCTATTTGTGTATCTTTTTTTGTCCTAAACTAGATCAGATATGATATAAAATCCAAGCTATTTTGTAGTTTTACTTTCCAGTTTTATGTTCCCTATGAAATTGATGCCTATGGAAAAGTAACGTAAATATTTATTTGAAAATCCATAGGTCTAATATTTTTCACATCTGTAATCCACGTTAACTGCTGATCGAACTCGGGGCCAAATATTATTTCTTCTGTTCATTAGACAAGCTCACGCAAAAATAGAATATATACAATATCAGAATAGTACTGAATTTTTTCCCTTCGTTCTCATTGCGGCCTCAGCGAGGAGGATAAAAAATCCCTTTCGTTTCAAAATCCTAAAATATTTTTTATTTATTTTGAAGCAATGATTTGATGTTGTTATTAGTTGCAAAAACATTATTTCAAAACATCGAGCATAACTTCATTCAGATTGATTCGCTTGCAGCTAAAAAAGCACCCAAGCCTTTGTGCATCAAAGATTTTGATACTCCGCCAAAGCACCGAGTGGGCCGGGAACCTCCTTTCCTCTTCGAGTTGCGCGGTGATCCCAGGGAGATTGATCACCTAGGTGGCATTATCCATAGAAGCGTTGAATGTAAAAAATAAGTAAAACGAAGAAATTCAAAGTTTCAAGCTCAGTGGAGACAATCCAATCTCAGTTGGAGGATGAAAGATGAATGGAATTCAACCAAAGAATTCCTGTGAAGTTGAGGACAATACCGTAATTTTATCCCTGCGAAATTTCATCCCAAAGGTAACGACAATACAATTATGTCACTTCAATTAAATAGACTATCGAAAAATATGTCTGTTGAAGAAATGAAACTGATCTTAAAACACCATACTACCTCACCACCAAGTGTTGACAAGGGATGATGACACCGTTGTATCATCAGATACGGATACCAAAGTTAAATTACTTTTCATTAATATTCCCAGGCCGCACATTGCCTTAAAATATCTGGACCAAGACATGAGATTCCGTATCATGAACAAGGTCCTAGTGTTCTTCATTTAACTTCTTATATCAAAGTTTTACGTACAAAGTGCTCGAGCTTTTGTAGGCTCTATGGTGTAGTGGTTAGCGTGATGGCCTCGCAGCCGAGAGGACTAGCGTTCGATCCTCGGCTCAGGCAAGCATTTCACGTGACCACGGAGTACTTTTCTTGGGAAAGGAAATATAAACCTCACATCTCTCACCACACCAGTAGTTGCAAGGCATTGAAAACCCAACGGTGGAACGCGTGGACATTAATAAAGTTTTTTTGTGCATCGAAAACAACTAATTCAGTCAGTTACTCCAAACATGATATTGATGTCACTTACGTAGCTCACGATTGCTGTGCCAATAAATTATTTGAGAGAAAAAATGTAAGTAAATATTCCAATGAATTTTTGTCATCCTTAGTCAAAAACGTAGATTATTAATCCGTTTTTATCATTTTAATAATCAAGGCCAATGAACGGGCCGCATTTCTGTTTGAAAGGAAAGATTACTTAAAATAGGCTTAGCAGTAACGTCTTGGTAATAGCTGTGCTCCTGAAGGTTGCAGCAATATTCACAAAGTAAGGATGCGACCGGATCAGCAAAATGTTTGCTTTGCATTTTAAGCTCACAAAGGATGCCGTAGTCGTATTGGTTGCTGAGAGAGCAACTATTATAGCTCTGGAATATACGTGAAAAAGAAAGGATAGATAAATATTGGCGAGGCAGAAAATAATACAATTTAATTTTAAAAGGTCACTGTGAGACTGTTCTGGAATGCTGGCTTTCAATTAGCCTAAAACGATGTACCAGTCTCCCGTAAAGCTTGCATAATATATGCAATTGCCTCGCACGGCTCAGTGCAGCAGAGAAGGGACTCCGGAGAAATGTACTAGCAGCGCAAAATGGTTAGGCCGCAATTCTGGAGTGGATGCATTTTTATGTGGAGGCAAATCTGCCCGTTGATCTCCCACATGAGCCGCAGGGCACCGACTCAAGATGGCACCCACCGCAGGGCACCCATCAAAATAAACATTTTGAAAACATATTTTACACAGACATTCTCCAATGCAAGTCAACATCTCGAACGAACAACAACGTGCTGGAGTCGCCGTTGTCGAGGATCTGTAGGAAACTTAGAGCAGGACTTTTTACGTTCGATATTTTTTCAATTGGACAAAGTTGTGAAGTCTGTGATTAGCAAGTGGGGTCTGTACGCCGTGGGCGGGCTTGTGAAGGGGTTCAGAACGGGTTATAGTATTCTTCAGTCCCTGGAAATAACTGGAAAAGATCATTAAAATTTGTGCAAGTACAGGCACTGATGATTTCGTATCTGGGTTCGTTTTTTCTGTTTCAAATATCGTTTTGAAAAAAAAAATCTTTTTCAATAAGACTCAAGACGCGCATTTTCCGCAAGGAAAAATAATTGAATTTATAAAATGTCCCACAAATATGGGACATAATCTAATCCGATGGTTTTGATTTAAAATAACGCATTATGTCTAGCTTCATTTAATTAATTGCAAAATTATCCGTTAGAATCCTCGGGTCTGTGAGAGCTATATGTGTAAGTGATACTGATCAGAACATCATATTGAAAACCGTTCATCTGACTCACTTGCGATCATCACATTTATCTACTTGTCCCACTATCGAAAACTAAGTTGATAATAGTGTTGACAGCAGAGTTTTCCTTATTAGATGTTTCGTAAATTATTTGAAAGATTTTGGATCAGTGAAATTTCATCTTCAGCTTTGAACAAAAACACTCGTCCCTCTCGGATTTATTTGAACTATTTCTCTTTGTGGTCAAACTGAAGGAAAGTCGAGGTCGTTCCCGTCGCCTGATACTTGGGTTGATGTAGTCCAGTGCAATATTATTTTCGAATCCGCCTGGATTCTGCACCAACCATGAGGTTCTTTGTCTCCACAACGTGTCGGCCGAGCATCTGTGGAAAAACGAATCGCATCGGCTGTATTTCCAAGACTGATTAGCGTCATTTCATATTATGTTTCACTTCGAGTCGCACTGGCACAAGCCCAATGATGTAAATATTTGTGCGACTGATCAGCTTTAGACCACTGGTGCAACTGGCGGTAGTTTGAGTCTCTTGAGTGCTAGGTCTTTGTAGTAAATACTTGTAAAAAATGATCATCTTCAGAGCACAACTGGTTGTAATTTGAGTACCTTAGATACGAGATCACTGAGGTAAAAACTTGTGACTGATTAGCTTCACGGTATTTTCATGGTATTTTTCATTCAATAATTTCATCACTTTGCGATATGTCGACCTTTTCGTCAAATTTCACAACATGTTTCAGTGCAATTTCCCCTTTCCAAGCGAATTTTAGTGTAAAATTTCGACGCATTCCTAAAACATGTTTCGTTGTAGAAAAAATATTCTTCAAATTAGGATGGGGCAATCATGTTTACTTTTTTTAAGAGCTCAGATTCTAAGCCGTCCCTGGGAACCCGAGCTTATTTTTCGACCTTATTTTACCGACCTTGTTTTANAGGCAATTCCAGTGTAAAATTTCGAAGCATTCGGAAAACATATTTCGCTGTAGAAAAAAATATTCTTCATATTAGGATGGGGCACTCATGTTTACTTTTTTAAGAACTCAGATTCAAAGCCGTCCTTGGGAACCCGAGCTTATTTTTCGACCATATTTTACCAACCTTGTTTTACTGACCCTATTAAGCCCTACTTTATATTACCCGACCCTATTCTACCAATTCAATTTTCCAAACCTTAATTTACCGACCCTATGTTGCCAGACCTAATTTTAACGACCCTATTTTACCAGACCCTATTCTGCCACACTTAATTTACCGGACCCTATTTTACCGACTCTATTTTGTCAGACCCTATTTTGCCTGACCTAATTTTATAAGACCCTATTTTACCGACCCTGTTTTATCCGATCCTACCGGGTCAGGCAAAATGATCTGACACCTTTGTAGGTTAAATAAAAGGCAAATCAAGTCAAGAAACAAAAAACTGTTTTCATTTTCAAAAATTGCATACAATGCCATTTTTCTTTTATTTCTATTCAACAACGTAAAGCTGCAATTCGTTAAGAAATTACGGCCATTCCACATGAAATGACCCACCGAGTCATAAACAACTTTCGTGAACGCTTTCGACAGTGTGTGGAAAATAATGAAACACATTTAACTGATTTAATTTTTAAAATATAATGAAACAAAATGGCATTATAGGTACTTTTCGAAAATAAAACCACTTTTTTTTTCAACTTCATTTGCATTTTATATAACCCACAAATGTGTCAGAACATTTTGTCTGACATTGTACTTCCCCAGCTCTATTTCACCCAACCTAATTTTCCTTAACTCTATTTAACCTGTCCCTATTTTACCCTACCCTAGTTTCCTCTACCCTAGTTTATCCAACCCTTGTCAACCGGACCCCAATTAACAGGACGAAAACACGAGTGAGTTTTTCCGAGGGAAGAGGGAAAATTCCCGTAGACTTTTGATGCTTTTTCTGGCAGCCGCGGCCTCTTTTGATCTCGCGTTGAGATTTCAAGGATCATTTTACTTGATTGTAAAGTGAATACAGGCAAGCTGGTCTTTTTTGGTTCAATGATCCTACCGCCCGTTTCTCTGCGTGAGAGACTTTGTTTCACGATGCATGCGTACACGCGTGCATTTAGAGTGTACGGGGGACACAGTACGCAGTACACCTGTAAAGAAAGCGGACATGGGATACACGATGCAACTGTGAATTTTACGGTGGCAGGAGTACCAAAAAAATATATGAGTATTATGAAGTACTTGATTCCTAGACCATACTTCTTCCCAAGCCAACCACCTTGTTCGCATGCAGGATTCTTTCATTTCACGGGGGATGTCGGTACGAGTTTGAGCTTCCTATGGCCTTCAGAGACGCATTATTGACGCGTAATTTTCCCCTGGAGGCAGGAAAATTTCGACTCTGGCAAATAGTTGTTCTTCATTGAATTTTAGAGCGCAGGGTGGCAAGGGCGACGAGCTTGGAATTCCTCTCTCTAAATGAACTATCTCGTGCTGCGTTTGACTGCCACACTGGTCCACGACATGAAAGGTTAAGTCGATTTGAATACATGCATTTTTTATTTAAATTCTGAATGACCGGAACCGCACACCCAGTAAGCAAGCAGGTTACGTACTCCGTGAATGCTGCCTGGGATTGTCCAAAAACTTCTTCTCTGTTTTTGTGAACACAAATTCAGCATTTTAGTCCTAACCTATTCATGATTTTGTGACAGAAACGTAGTATATTCGTCATCATAATTTATCCTTGATTTGTGAACATAAACTCAGTTCATTCTTCATAATTTATTCCTTATTTTGACTCAGTTCATTCATCATAATTTATCCTTAATTTTGTGAACATAAACTCAGTTCATTCGTCGTAATTTATCCTTTATTTTGACAGTTCATTCGTTAAAATTTATCCCCGGTGTATGCCCTCACGCTCATTTTCATAAGCATATTAGCATATGAAGTTATTAATTAATAGTGGTGCCTGTTGAATGACTTCACAGGCACCAGCATAAGGACAAATTTACGTACGGTTGATGTTTCAATGGTGTGGAGTTGAAAAACCGCCATAATTCCGCGGTATTACGCGACCTGAAGAGGAAATGTGGGAGAAGATGATACGCCACGTGAGCAAGAAGGTTCGAGAAGAGAAGTTGCAGGTTATAAAAAAGAGAAATTTGCTTCTTACGAAGTACGAATTAGAATTAGCTGCTCAGCAACTTTGACAACGCAGTTCCAATAACTTTTTGAAAAAAAGTCACTCTTAATCTCTGATAATTGTGGAAATAAAATGTTCCATTATATAATTATTGTTATGAAGAGATAAATAATAACTAAAAGTAATAGAACCGAAGCATAAATGGAACTGCAGCTGCAAATGCTTCAAAACAAAATGTCAGAAAGTAATTAAAGACCAGAACCCTTAGCAACAGAAACTAAAATTTTGAAGGCTGGATAAGGAAAGTTAGGACCGCTAATTCAAAAGTAACTTGCTGATCAGTCTCAAAAAATTGTTAAGCTCCCTTTTTGAAAAATGTGATTCCTGTTGAGACAAATTCCTCCCTCTGCTTCCTCTGTAATGACTGCTCTCCTTGAAACAGCTCCCACTGTAATGACTGCTCCCCCTGCCACAGCTCCCACTGTAATGACTGCTCCCCCTGCTACACTCCCACTGTAATGACTGTACCCCCTGCCACAGCTCCCACTGTAATGACTGCTCCCCCTGCTACAGCTCCCTCTGTAATGACTGTACCCCCTGCCACAGCTCCCACTGTAATGACTGCACCCTCTGCCACAGCTCCCACTGTAATGACTGCTCGCGAGAGAGCACCAGTCAAAAATCCTTTCGTTTTGAAATTGGTCTGAAAATTTCTGNAGAGCTCCCACTGTAATGACTGCTCACGAGAAAGCACCAGTCGAAAATCCTTTCGTTTTGAAATTGGTCTGAAAATTTCTGGCAAGTCGTGTAGATCTTGTTTGTACTGATATGCGAAGATGCCGTGAAGGTAAACAAAATATTTACCAATAGTTGTCCGTCAAGAATGAAATCTATATTCAGTAGGTATCTGTTGAGGCAATGGTTATTAGTTTTCAAAAGAAGCGATAGTCATTACTTATCAACAGAAAAATATGTATTGGTTATCGAAAGACAAAATATTTGTTAGTTCTTAGCAGACAAAACAGATATTGAGTAACAACAAAATGAAAATCCGTAGAAAGTGTTTCCAGTCGTCAACAGAAGCACTGCTTTTTATTCAACAGTGAAAACAACATTTACGCAGCAGCTCTATCAATGCCGGCGGAAAACAACTTCAACAAGACGTGTACGTTAACTTTAAAAAAACTGCAATACATGGGAATATCGAGACAAACTAATCGTTGATGTCGCCTGCAGAAACGCATGCATAATGGTGACCACGGTCGGTACAAGCGCTGGGTTTCGCGAGGAAAAACTAAACTTTTTCCGACAAAACCGAGTGCGTGATTACGAGACCTGAGTTCTGCTAAGCAGCAGTCCCGCCTATCCTGAACTTTGGCAATTATCTTCGCCAATAACGTAATGCGTTGTAATAAATGCCCTCTTGAGAAGAGGAAGAGAGAGAGAGAGAGAAAGAGAGAGAAATAAGGCTAATACAGCTCAGACCCTTCCTCATTTGGATGAGTAGGGCAAGTGGAGTGCATGGGGATTTTTGTGTGAGATAAACAGTTTAATTGTTGAATTTTCCTCATTATGGGTATAAAGTCCTGGGGCAGCTACATTGTCCTGCAATATGTGGTAAAAGCTGGGTTGTTTCTGGAATTCTGGATGAAGTGCATTTATTGAGCCTCTTTGTACGGGACTTGAATGCTACCATGACAGCTGCGTAGTTTAGCCAGTCAAGTACGGCCGAACGGATTGTAAGGGTACTCAATTGTTGACCTCATGGGGAAGCCGAACTTAAGAGAACCGTGGCGATTGGGAGTGTTTGCGTCAGGTGAGTGAGGTGAGTGACAGGTCCAGGTGGGTGGGTGACAGGTCCAGGTGGGTGACAGGTCCAGGTAGGTGACAGGTCCAGGTGGGTGACTGGTCCAAGTGGATGACAGGTCCAGGTGATTGATAGATTCTGGAGGGTGATAGATACAGGTGTGTGATAGATCCCGGTCAGGGATAGAACAAGAACAAATATGCTCGACTTTAATTAGATAATGGTGAATGTTAGAGAGCAAAAATCACTATCCCGATCGCATCGTTGAAAAAGCATCAGCAGTGACCACATTTCCACTGAGGATGCAATGGATGTAATTTCTTTGAAGTCTTCAATGCTCTCGCTTTGAATGAAGAGTCCAACGGAACACTCGTTCTCGTTGAAAGGCTCACCGCTTCTCATTTATTTGAAACGATCAAGGCTTTGCTTTGAATTTCATTGAAGTGGACAGTTCCCTTTTCTCTTCATTAACGCGTACGTAAGGCGTTCCCAACGTTAAAAACGCCGTTTTGTTACTCATGCGGCACGACTTCGTAATTCATATACTGTTTTTTTTTCACTCAGGGAAGGTTCAGTGTTGCATTTTTTCTCGTGCTAAGCTGCCGTAATTCTTAGGTATAAATTGTGTAGTAGACTCTTGCAGGTTTATATATAAAATCTGTACTGATGCCAAAATCAAAAAATGTTTCTAAACTAACGGTAAAACCGTCCAAATGCCAAAGCCAACCACTGTCTCGATGCTAAACTTCAAAATGGTCCCTTTCTCAAAGTTAAAAACTGCCTATATGTCAAATCAAAACCTATCCGGATGCCAAAGTTAAAAACTCTCCAGACACTGAAGTCAAAAACCGCCAAAATACTTTCCGAAAGAGTTTATTGATGTCAAATTCAAAACTCTTCCCACTCGGTGGACTTATGNCAAATCAAAAACTATCCGGATGCCAAAGTCAAAAACTCTCTAGACACTGAAGTCAAAAACCGCCAAAATACTGAACGAAAGAGTTTATTGATGTCAAATTCAAAACTCTTCCCACTCGGTGGACTTACGAACTCATTAGTTAAAATCATATCCTCGGAGAGGACGACAAATTCACACGAAATCCAAAATCAGGCGTTTGGCGCGAGAGATTTCTCTCAAGGAATCCCAAACACCGCCAAATTCCTGTGGGCGCATCACGAATGCAAAATACACAAATCTTTCGCCGCTGCTGTGCTGGGGCAATCGTCCGAAATTCAATCGGCCGTCGGACTGGACATTCGGGCTTCGAAAGCACAACCCGTTTCGGCAGGATAAAATAACAATTCGGGTTCCATTTATTCATAATAAACGGTAGCTTTAGTTTTGAAGGGACCGTTTGGACAGGAATTGGTGTTTTTTGTTCCTTATTAAATTCTGACACTCGATAATTCTGCTGACTTTGGGCAACTGGGGCCGAGCGGCCTTGCCCCTGTTCTTTATCGCACCCGAAATGGACATGAAAGTTAAAATGCATGCTAATAAATCACGAGTGAATGGGATTACAATAATACTGTGCTCTGAACAGGATTTAAAAATCCTAACCAGATTAAGCAGCGCGAACACTAGCCTCTTCGCTACAGCTCCCACTGCAATGACTGTTCCCTCTGCTACAGCTCCCACTCTAATGACTGCTCGCGTAGTATTGCTTCTCCCGTTTTATTGACTGCTCCCCTTGTTATAGCTCCCACTCTCTGAAATTTGATTGATCTGTCCTCCTACTAATGACAACTCGTGCGAGAAAGGACTGAGGTTCCCATTTTTCCTTCCGGCAGCAACATGTACCTCCCTTGTTATGGAACTTGACTTCCGATGTTGGCGTAAAATACCGACGTGCATTTTCCCAAAGACCGCCGTAGGCCGTGTCTAAGCTTCAAAACTACAAAGCCCTTATCACAGAGCTCCTTGAAAGAACGGTCTCGTGAATCGTAGAATGCAAAGGCGTCGGTTGGGAACCGCGTCTTTAAATCCGCGCCCTAGAAACAATGCAAGTCGCGTTCCAATGGCCTTTATCGACTGGAAAAATCGGTGCGTCGGAACGCAAAGACGTGCTGTAGACTAGCTACTGCGATCAATTTTGTGTTTTGAAGTCCGAAGTTAAGGCGTTTGCAGGAGAAATGGAGTCGGCGCGTAGAAGAATATTCTACTGGCGGTGTAAGTTACGTCGTTGTGCAAGAATTACGCGTTGGTAGCAACTCAAGGCTCCACGGAGCTGTTCCAGGCCCCAACTGGTGGGATTGGTGGCCAGGTCTCGGCGTCTGGCACCTGAAGCCGTGTTCGTAAAGCGACACTCTTAAAACAAGATTCTTATACCAACATTCACAAGCAAGCACTCATGTAACCATGCTCACAAATCATCTCTCATAAAACTTCATTCACAAAACAGCAATTACACAACATTATTCACGAAACACGACTCACGAAATATAACCCACACATCACTCACAAAACAGCACTCAACAACATCATTCACAAAACAGCGCTCAACAACATCTCTCCCAAAACAGCGCTCAACAACATCATTCACAAAACAGCACTCAACAACATCACT
>VOMN01113592.1:0-27125 GCA_014899125.1 Orchestia grillus | reverse complement strand
ACGTCCAGCGTGGACGCGCATCTGACACACTCTTAATTAGGATTGTCCCTCATAATTTCATCAAGAAGCTCGCAATTAAGTGCCGGCCGCTCGAAGCCCTGGAAATACGTGAAAAAATTCTCCTGCAAGTGTCACTCGCAATGATGAACTTTTCGTGGGAGCTTTTGCTGCAAGTAAAATTGTGACGGGTGTTGTTGGAGCATGGACTGATGCAGCCGTGTGATCCTAACATAATTGTAGCAGCGCTGTCTCTTGCAGTGACGCCGTGAAATAATATGGTACACGATCAGTAAATAATATGGTACCGGATCCAGGAGGCCATGTACTCGCGTATTTACTGCCCTAGTCAAAAAACGATCGGTTTAGTCTTCTTCATTTTGATTGACGAAATAAATCTTTAGTGTTGTGCTAGGAGAGCTCAGTTAACTGGCGCTTGTGTAGTGCACCGTGTATTTGATGCGTCTCCTGTGCCTGTACCTGGTGTCTGTCCCTGGTACCTGCACCGGGTGTCTGTACCTAGTGTATGTACTGGTGCCTGTATCTGGTGCCTGCACCTGGCTTCTATACTTTATGACTGTACCTTATATTTGAGCCCCGTAACTGGTCCCTTGTGCCTGGTATCTCGTATCTGCACCTTGCCCCTGATATCTATATCTGCACTTGTACCAGGTACCTATGCCTGCATCTGTACCTGGTACCAGTCTTTCTATCTGACCGAGCACAAAATTTGACACTATGAACAACAGTTCGCACTGCTGCCACGCCCCCACCCCTTTCTTTAGTCTCTCATTTGCAGTACAACACGACAGCTAACGCTTTATCCACCCTCTTACGTTGCGTTCATGTTAGTTCTTGGGCTTCTAAACTTGGCGAGCCTTGGCCGCCACGATTTCAATGATGAATTAAATCTCCTTCCACAGACCCCAGACTGACCATCTAAAGTTCAGTCTCTGTTGTTTCTGTGCCAAGGAAATTCGAGATGCCATCGCCCGGAGACTGCATCGTCAGGTTCGCAGGAGCGCTGCTGCCGCTCCGTTTCGTTACGATAACTCACACGCTCGGAGTGTCGGCAGTAACGAGCTGCTGCCATCGGAGATGTCATCCTCAGTTGACGAGCATCAATACAACACCGCGATTCTGCAGAGCAATCTTCCCTGGAATCTCTCTACGCGCTGGTGTGTGCAGAGTGTTAGAGTGTACCACACAACGGGCAGTGTACAGAAGGCCGTGTTCGAAGAACAGCGTGCTGTGTTTAGACAGGCTGAAAAAAATGTGCCCACTGTTTGGTACTTTACATGTATATTGGCAGAACCCACTGGCGACAAACTGCCAGCAAACGGTACCTAGCCTCCGCTAACATATGAGATGCTTTGCATTTTTGCGTGAGATTAGTAAGTGCAAGTCTCCTTGTATCAAAATTATTTAATTACAAACAGTGAAACGGCAAGTACTTTTATTGGACGCGTCTGTGTGGTATTCAGTGAAAAAACTTCCCTATTCACCATATCTCGTTTGCCAGGCAATATACAGCTCGGGCTATTGGGTGTACAAATATACATTAACCAGCATAGAACATTGTACGGTATAGTTACCGTGTAGCTACTCAGTGCAAAACATATGTGCACTATGTTGTATATAGTTTATTTTACAGTGCATACAGTTTACATACCGTGCATCACTTGATATGCAGCGCGAATTACTCACCGCACAGCTCTCGGTCGCAACCGTTTTTATGCATTCGAAATTTCCAACACTTTTAGTAGACTGCCTTCCGCGTTCGAGAGGGGAGATAGAGTGTCAGACCGCATCTCTTGAGTTACAAGGCGAAGTTACGTTTGTCTACACGTGTCTAAAGCTACATTTGTATCTAAACACAATCAGCGAAGGTAAAGTGGAGCACATCTGCAAAACTCCTCTAAAAGTGGAGCACATCTGCAAAACTCCTCCAAGATGTCCGCCTCAAACTAAGGGCGAAACGTCAGCACGGAGATACAATGCAATGTTCGTTCGTGTTCTGGTGAAAAAAAATTTCGTGCGGGTTTGATTTCACTCAAGGCTTGTACAAAGTTGTCGTTCCGGTAGGTCAACTCAAGTTTAATTTTCTGCACAAGTTTATGTTCGTCAACAACTTGATTGCTCGTAGTATTACAAAATTACAAGAGCTCCATTACAAGATTTCATTTTGATATGTACAATAAAGGTCTACTTCTGCAAAAAGAAGATAGCTAATAAAAATGTAATTATTGGAGTAGCTTATGATGAATTACGAAAAGTATATATGCGAGTATTTACGCGATACTCGACTTCCGTTTGAGGTTACCTCATTCTGCAGCTCTGTAGCAGACTCTGACAGACGTATCTATCTCTCTCCCTCTCTCCCTCTCTGCCTCTCTCCCTCTCTCTCCCTATCTCCCTCTGCCACTTTCTCTCTCTTCAAAAGCAGCTTTTGATGATAAGGGAGCGCTTGCTGATGTGACTGCAGGCCTGCAGACTAGACTGGAATGACTTTGTCGACCTGCAGACCTGACTGGCGTGACTCTGCTGATCAGCAGACTTGACTAGCGGGACTCTTGTTTACCTTCAGACTTAACTGGCGTGGCTCNGCGTGACACTGCTAACCTTCAGACTTAACTGGCGTGGCTCTGCTAACCTGTAGAGTAGACCGGTGTGACTCTGCTGACCTGCAGGCTTGACTGGCGTGACACTGCTAACCTTCGGACTAGACTGGCATGCCTCTGTTGATCTGCAGACTAGACTGGCGTGACTATTCTGAACTGCAGACTTGACTGGCGTGACTCTACTGACCTGTTGACTCGATTGGCGTGATTAGGTGAAGTTCTGCGGGCACGAGCAGCAAAATAGCGAGGCATGCTCACACCACAGAGCTGGGAGGGTCAATAGGTAGTACTGCAGCTGTGCAGGTACACTCTGGGTACTGACATGTACACACTGGGTACTGACATGTACACACTGAGTATTGTCATTTACACACTGGGTACTGACATGCGCACACAGGGTACTGACATGCGCACACAGGGTACTGACATGCACACACTGGATTCTGACATGTACACACAGTGTACTGACATGTCTACACTGGGTACTGACATGCACACACTGGGTACTGACATGTACACTCTGGNTACTGACATGCACACACTGCGTACTGACATGCACACACTGGGTACTGACATGTACACACTGGGTACTGACATGAACACATTGAGCAGTGACATCGGACAATTAGGGTGGCGTCTACTATGTGTATACGGACATACATGGTCGTCCCTCCAGCGTGCGACGTTCCTGGGTGGCTTAACGCGACTCTCGCACGAGTGCCCGCGTGCTGCGAGTGCCCGACGATTTTAATACGCGTCACGCCAGCCGAGCGCTTGTCGGTCACTTGGTGCGAGTCGGCTTATATATGTTTGTAGCGGCTCTGGATATGCGTTACCGACCTGCAGAGCATGTTAAGGACCAGTAAAGCACGTCACGGACCGACAGAGTACGTTAGGGACCTTTAGAATACGTTACGGAACAGTAAAGTGAGCTATAGATCTTTAGAGTGTATTACGGACCCATACAGTACGTTGCAGACCCATACAGTGAGTTACAGACCCATACAGTGCGTTAAAGACCTATACAATAAATTACAGACCCACACAGTACATTACAGACCCATATAGTGAGTTACCCACCCATACAGTACGTTTCAGACTCATACAGAACATTACAGACCCATACAGTACAACACAGACCCACGCAGTGCGTGACGGACCCATACAGTACGTTTCATACCCATACAGTACGTCACAGGCCCATACAGTACGTTACAGACCCATACACCACGCTACAGACCCATGTAGTACGTTACAGACCAATAGACCAAGTCGCAGTCCGTCTGCTTTCCCATCACCGATGCTTCTAAAAAATTGGCTTTTTAATTGGCTTTGTTTCTGATCACGGTTTTGATGCGCCCTAAAATCAAGTCAACGTCCAATCGCGTCGCCCAAGAATGTTGTCGGCAAATTGCGCCGATGGAAAACACTCCAGTTTTCACAACAGGTTTTTACTTCGAGCTTCTGTGGACGACGCATCGTGGAAATTTCGGTCCTCATGTTTTAGCCTTCGTTCACTTCTGTTTGTTTTCCTTCTTATGTGATTGGCCTTTTGGTTTCCCTTTTTTATTATTAATTCGGCTTATCGGTTTCCAGATGCTTGTTTTTGTGTGATGTTGTTTTTTCTATGGTTATTCAGACGCATCCCGGCGATTTTTTGTCCCTGTTTTGAAGTGGTTGCCATTTTTGAGCCGCCGACGTCTCCGCGCGGCAGCAAGCTTTGAAATTTGCACAATATTTTGTTGACGATTCGGTACTTGCGCGCGATCGAGGTTATGCGAAAGGCATTCATGTTGACATTAACAGGAGGAGCTATACGAGTGTCTCATATGCGCAGTGATATCTTTCCGTTTGCACTATCTTGTTGAATGAGTGGTGTATTTTCAGCGTGGCTGATATCAGAAAATTAATATTTTTCTGTGACAACGAATTCTTGTATATGAGGAAAAATGGCTAAAAAGTCATGCCTTCAATTTTTACGGTAATGAGAAGTGCTGGGTTGTGATAAAGTAACGCGTCACTATTCTGATTGTAGGTGAAAATTGGTCAAAGAAAAAGGGTTCACCCCGCAATGAACATGAATCTAATCTACGTATGGGAGGGCGAACCACCAATAATACGCAACTTTCTATTGAGTAGATTATCACGAAATGGCAGGAGGATCTCATTTAAAACACAAAGGCACCGATGCATGTTCAAATTTCCATGTCAAAAAAAAATTATTCAGAAAGCAATTATACCGCAAAAGAAGAGCCCGGCTTTGCACAGATAATGACGGGCGTAAAATAAAGTTCAATTATCGCGCACGTAGTGGATATGCGATTAATTGTTTCAGTGAATACACACAACTCATACCGACAGCTTTTATTCTGCACAGACAACAAAGTAGCGCCGCAAAAGCCCGCGTCGTCTCTTTTTTTTGCGGACGACAACGGTGCTGGCAACACTGCAGGTCCACGCAGCAATTAATGGACGAGGTAATGCTTCTCTTTAGCTGTTAGGTTACTGTCCCCATTGATCTATGCGTGTTTATTGCTTTCTTAATTTAGCCTGAACTGTCACTTAGGTTCTCCTTGCCTTTTACGTAGGCTAATTTTGAAAGATATTTGTCAAGCCTTCATTTAATTTTTCATTCCTTAATTCACTTCGTTTCACCTAATGAATCGTCATCTTGAGGTTGCTGAAATATCGTGTGTATTCTTTCCATTGCAATCGTACAAATGGTATTCACATTTTATCCGCTGCAATCTTATAAACAGCACCAATATTTTATCCATTGCAATCATATAAACAACATTAACATTTTATGCATTGCAATTAGACAAAAACATTAACCACATTTTATCCACCGCAATCGAACAAACATCACTCACATTTTATCCACCGAAATCGAACAAACAGCACTCACATTTTATCCACCGCAATCGAACAAACAGCACTCACATTTTATCCACCGCAATCGAACAAACAGAACTCACATTTTATCCACCGCAATCGAACAAACAGAACTCACATTTTATCCACCACAATCGAACAAACAGCACTCACATTTTATCCACCACAATCGAACAAACAGAACTCACATTTTATCCACCACAATCGAACAAACAGCGCTCACATTTCCATCGAGGAAGCGGTTTCCACATTGACCTAAATTGCCTGTCATTGCGGCATGGCTCTCATCTTTTCAATACAAAAGCCTCTGGCACACAACCACTGAAAACATCGGGCACTTTCTGGGAAGGGAAGAAAAGGACAAGGACATTTTATCGCACTTACTGTTATTTCGAAATAATTGCCTAGCGACCGTCACCGATAAATGAGCTGATCCAAGCTCTGTGGAAGAAATAAAATTTCAATCTTGTCACGTGAGTGTTTCATCAATCAACGGAATTTAAAGAACACGTTAGACTTGAATTTAAACCTTGTTCAATTAATGAATCATACAAAAAACTGTGGAGTCAGTCTATTTGTCAATTGACTTCAAAAATCAACGAGAATAGAGAAATCATTTTTGCATCGATTGGGTCGTGATAGCCAGAATAGGAGTCGCGTTGTATTTTCATGCAAGTGATTTAACACAGATTCGAAGTATGTTATTGACGAGGAAGATTAATTGGATGCAGTGCATCTGGAGCTCTCGACGATGGTCAAGGCACAGATTGCAGGCTCTTGTACGCGTTGATGCTCTGAATTGCGTACAGCGTACCAGGAATTAACGCTGAGTTGAGTGTAGTTAAGTTGGATTCGGTTATTCGTTTGGATTTTGTCATCATACATACGTCTAGATTATGATGTTATTTTGCTTATGCATTTTTATTCAATGATACTGGTTTTACATACGTCCTTGAAAGCATTGTAATTTATTCTGATACCATATTTTTCAGTTTGATCAACGATACAAATTTTTGCAACGCTCGTCTGCCAATATTCTTTTTTCATTAGAAACAACAGAAATATATTCAGTTCGTTCTATTTATTTCACTGAAATAGTTATTTTAAGGGTTTCCAGAAGTTATTTCATTCAGCATGATTATTCCGGAGTGTTTCTCTGGCACGATGTAGGTATATTTCTCGATTTAGGTTTGAAGTTTTTAAGATCATCTCACTCGTGTCTCTTTGGATCAATGAACCGTTACAGAATGGTGAAATAGAATTTTTGCATGCAATTGTGGGGTTGTCCACTGCCTCGATGCACTCTAATTGGAGAATCGAGTTTGGAAAGGAAAACAACTTTGTCCTCACTAATGACATTTTCTTAACACCACGTGCCTATGTATGCAAACTTACCAAGAATAAACATATGCATGCAATCGTATGATACACATTGATTCGCGTTATGAACAAAACAATAATTTGCACCAAGTCGATTTTTTGCTTGAATATTTACCTTATCGGTGACAGTTCCCGCAAATACTGTACTTAAGGCGACCAGTTTCGTCTTTTAGAACTTATGAAAGGACGAAAAGCATACGAAATTCAACATTGCGTACATAAAGACCCAAGGTAAGAAAATTGATTCATGCGTGTAAAGTTTCTCAAAATTAAGAATTTGCTTGTCTTGAAATCATGCCGACATGTGTGAAGTTCAAATGAAATTTGTTTGAAGGGCAAATCTAGCATCCCATCGATATTTATTTGCTCTACGGTGAGGGATGTTGCAAGCGCTCCAACGATCGAGACACACCTGCCATTCGGGGCACAAACGGTACCGCTCTTAGATATGCACATTCGCTGCCTATGTTTTAAGTCATTCATCATTCAAATTTATTGCCCTTAATTCAAGGGTTGCGCGACCGAGGCACCATTCCCAGTAACAGACACCCTCGTTGATCACGGCCAATCCTACCTGGGCTATTAATTGCTTTCTGGAATTACAAGCGTTCAATTCCAACTCAGGAAGTCACTGCTGTTGAAGGCGGAATCGAGCGGCCGTTTACGGGAAATAGTGTGGCCTGGGGAGTTAAGTGAAGCGAAATTTTAAAAAAATTCAGTAAGCGTATCTCCATTGATACCACATCTTTTAGAGAGTCAGAATTTTTTTAAGAAAGCTTAAGTGTGTACGTCTTTAGCTCAATTTTTCATGCTGAAGTTATTCTTCAGCATCACTATCATCAGAAGGCAGAGGGAAACGGTCTCATTCAACAGCTTGCATATATGCGAAGGCACACCATGCACACAAAGCGGCGGCACACCAGTGTGGCCAGGGCATAAAGGCCCAAACATTTTTAGGATATTCATGGTATTCAAGATATTCAGTAATGATTTAACCCAGTCATAAGTACAAAAGTGAAATGTCTCCATTTGTTTTAAATTGATATTCAGTATCATATTTAACCAAAAATCATATATCTTGATTTGATGGCACAAGTCATTTCAAAACTTAAAAATATGAGAGATTTCGACTAGAGTGATAGGAATTTCACCTCCATTCCGTGAGTCTTCAATTCCTCATGGGATTAAAAAACGAGAGACTTCAAATCAAGTGCGAGAAATCATATCATGTCTCCGTCAATCTTGAACATTCGTGGAAATTAGACCAAGGTTGCCCAGAGCACAGCCCTGCTATGTCAAAAGGAACTTTTGGAACAGTGGTTTTTGCAAACGAAATTTTTACGTCGATTTTTTGTGATATTTCTTACCATTCGAGTAGAATATGTTTAAGGTTGGACTTTCTGCATGACGTGAAGTATTATTAATTACGGGGGAATGCGACTGTTTTTTCAAGAGGGTATTTTCATAAGTACTATTATCCTTTTCATTTTTATTGGCATAGCTAACATTATTGGAAGTAGAAGTCATTGAGAGGAAAAGTTCTAAAATCATCTGATGCGAACGTTTCAAGCTTACTAGCTCATTATAATTATCAATAAAATCTGCATACGAAGAAAGTAATCTTAAAAATTGATTCAAATCAATAAAGTTTTGAAAAATCTAATGATTGCTCATTCAAAACAGAAATCTTGAGTAGATTCTCATAATTACTTTCTTTGCCTCCAGATTTTGTTATAGAGAGATTTTAATTAAGCCTGAAACGTTCAAATGAATTGCTTTTAAAATTTCTTTTTTTAGTCACCTTCATTACAAGATTCCTTCCCAAAAATGCAGTAATTAATATTACTGGAAAAATTGTCTCTGGAGTTTCAATTCGACTTTCATTGTTGTTATTATTTTCATTATCATTATTTTTATTTCCTATCCGCTCAATATGACTGAAATAACAATTTATAAGAGCGGATAAGGTTTTTGAAGCTGGTGAGTTTTATTTTTAGTACAAAACTACTGGGAAGTCTAAAGAAGTATGCATTTCCTTTGTTAAAAAATTGTCTGAAATTTTCTTGAACGAAATGAATACAAGAGTAAAACACAATTTTGAGCGATTTATTTTCCTCTCGTGAAATGATATTTTGTGGGCACGTTGGAAAAGCAAATATTATTGAGAAATAAACGAAAACAGGCGAACGATATCAAACAAATCGATTGTTTTTGGATATACACATGATAAGAGTTAGACCGCTAACTTTCAGTTATTAATATTTGTGCAACGGGAAATATAGAACATATTTTACCTAATGAACGCACAACGGAAGGACAACGACATTTAATACTTATTTGATATGTGTCTTTTAATAGGCATCTCTAAAATTAACCGATTACGCTCGCTTTTTCTACTACGACTGTCATTTTCAATGATTTCAGCCTGAGTCCATAAATGTAGAAGAAAATAAATTCGTTGTCAAATATATATTAACTTCAAAAATAGCATTGGTGTAAGCATTACATGATGTTAGTTCAGCAAAATTTTTAGGAAGATTGCAATGCATGCAATCGTAAACTTCAAAGGCCTATCATTCCGACAATACGCGCACAATAAATTCAATTAACATAGAATTTTGATACTGGCACAATATTGCCGTCCGAACAGAGCTTGCGATAATTAATTAACTTACAAAGTCAGAACTTTCAATCAGCAAACAAAACATAAAACGAATGAGCCCTACGCCGGGAAATACGTTTGTTAAATTCAGTCGCTCCACAGGGCCCATTATTTTTGACGGCTGGTCAGTTGTGTCTGTCTCTGACATCTCAACTCTTGAGAACGAGGGAGTGACGTCCTCGTAGGAATAGCGTTGTGAAAAGTATTGGTATTCGAGTCATCGGACGTGATTATAAAGTGTGACTGTTTAGTCGTACAGGCGGGGGGTGCGTTTGCAGACATCGTAATACGTGTGCTCGTCATGTGATGTGCTTGCAGACCATCTTGCTCATGTGCAGACCACGCAATGTAAGTGTAGACTGCGTGGTGCCTGTGCAGACCACGTCATTCATGAGCAGACAATGTGATTCATGGGCAGATCACGTGATGCATTTGCAAACAACGTAATGCCTGCACACGTCATATGATGTATTTGCAGATCAATTCGTGCATGAGTAAACCACGGGCAGCGTAAGCAGATCTAGTTATGCATGTGCAGACCATGTGATGCGTTTGCAGACTAAATGAACAATGTGCAGACCACGCGGTACATTTACTGACTACGTAATACATTCGTACTCTGCACGGAGTATTCACAACTATTTATTTCATTCGTGCTCTTCCAAAACAAGTGATACACATTCCCGCTACGTGATGCAGATGCTGGTTAATGGGCTGTTATTTCAATTATCATGAATTTAAAATGCCAATGCCATGTTATTTTAAGCATTTTCCGATGCCTGTAATGAATTAGTGCACGAGTCATCAATTTAGAATAAGTAACAAAGTCGCACATGAAGGCAGTAGTAAAGTATGTTAAAAGGCAGTCCAAAAAAATACAAGCCCTAGCAACTGTTTGGATGCGCCCACTCTAGAGAAAGTATAAAGTAACTCAGTTTTGGATAATCATGAATAAAGAAAAGACTTTAGTTATGTGTGTGTAAGAAAAAAATTATTTCCCTCAGGGCTGGAGAGTGATGAGCATATGAAAATTCCAGCTTGATCGCGGAGCTCTACATAAACAGTAAATAATTCAAGCACATTTTAGGCAATGTAATGCACCATTGCCTATCANGTAAATAATTCAAGCACATTTTAGGCAATTTAATGCATCATTGTCTATCATTATAATGATTTAATGTAAAAAACTGTATCTATAATAAAAAAGCTGAGTTCAAAACAGCCCTTTCACACGAAGTGGGACTGCTCACACGAGGGCGCTAACAGTTTATTTCGGGCACAATTCACCAAATAAAATTCGGTTTGTCGGTCGTCCTTGCCAGGACATCCTCTCGCAAAGTTGGTCATTGTTAAGGTCCGACTGGAGTTCTTTTCAATAAATAAGCCCTCAGAACTACGTGAACTAAGCGGACAAACTTGACTGAGTGATGCAAATTGAACGACTTGAGCGCTGTATCGAACTCTCTTTAAGTTGTGCCTCTGAATTTAATGGGGCAGAATACTTCATTCACGGGTAAAGTAACGTAAAATCATAACTTTCTCATGCAGAAAGTTTCACGATAGAAGATGATGTACAAATTTTCCAGTACTTAATATTGCTCATTCTGTCTTTTTGTAGTCATTCATGATCAATTTGCAAATTTGGACTCGTTATTTTTTGCAGTTCTTGTTTTAAACGGTTCTTTTTCTAGCACAATGCTTGCCGACAATACTGACACAGGCTGAAAGCAATGGCAAATTTCCAACATTAGTAATTTTAAAGTAGTCATCTGGAGAATATCTTACATTTGCCATTTATAATGGTGCTAAATGAGATCTCAAAATGTGCCATTTTCGAATCGCCAAAAAATTTAAATCCCACGTGACGTTAACTGGAACAATGTTCTTGAATAAAATTTTTCACCGGATTTAGACCTCATTTAGCATCATTAGAAATGGCAGATGTAAGATATTCTCCAGATGACTACTTTAAAATTGCTAATGATGGAATTTTGACATTACTTTCAGCCTGTGTCAGTATCGTCGGCAAGCATTGTGCTAGGCTCGAGATACTTGAACGAAAGGCGGAAATTCAGTAGACCAGGTTTGTTTTAATTGAGAGCAGTCATGTCAAGACAAACTACCAATAAAATTAAATAGCCGAAAAGATTAAACAACTTTCATGGTCAAAAATACAATGATTCTCAGTTTAAGTTACGACATCGTGAGCAGCAGCAGAAGTGATCAAAAGTTTTAGAGTGAGTATTTTTCCAGACTGTGAATTTAGAGCAAGATCTTGTGGACAATAGCTACTCTCGAATTCATGAAGAGCTTTTGCAAGGCAGACATTGGTTCAAAACTGATACTTTCATGCATTTTAAACGCTGTTCTTGTTTCTACTGCCCCTCTACGTTATCAGGCGGGCGGGAGCATCGCCATGAGTCATGCTTTCTTGAACTTCTCAGGTATGGACTGAGTGACTGCACAGCCTCAGGACCAAAATTTCAGTGATTAGCGTCCACATTGTAAAATCCTGCGTCAGCTGATGCAGATATGCAAAATGTCAGCATTTAAACAGTCTTGAGATGGAGCTAAATCAGTTGAAGCACGGATAATATCGGAAAAGATTGGAGCCTTGAAAATTTTATACATTGCTAAATCAACTAAACTCGTATACCAGGTCTAGTGGGATAGAAATGTGATAAATTAATTCAGCTCCAAGCCACGGAATTTTGGAAAATACAGACTGAGGAGATTTAAAAGTGAGTCGTCTCTGCACGGGTTCAAGTGGCTCGCGCCTCATCGGCTATACATGAGTTGTCACCTCCACTCACTGAACCGCCACAAACTTCGTAAAGTTTTGTCCTGCAAACTTCAGGACTCGTAAAGTTTACTCGAGTGATGCTTGTATTGAAGGGCAAGCGCTGTATTTGGTACACCTCAGTCTCGCCTTGTCAAAGTTTCAAGTCTGACTCAGCGCTCACTCTTGAACATATTGCACGGCCCCCTGGCGGCAAGAAAGTGCAAACTTTGACAACAGCCCTGCAATGAGCATCAAAAGAAAATATTTCCTATTTATGCCCTTTGCTGCCTTCTCGAGTTCTCTGAAACGAAATAAAGTTCCTCAGAAACGTGCTGTAAAATCTGTGAGAAGAAAANAAACTTTGACAACAGCCCTGCAATAAGCATCAAAAGAAACTATTTCCTATTTATGCCCTTTGCTGCCTTCTCGAGTTTTCTGAAACGAATTAAAGTTTCTCAGAAACGTGCTGTAAAATCCGTGAGAAGAAAAAAAAGACTGAATAAATTTTTGTTGTCGTTGTAAAGCTTAAAATGCTAAAGATTTTTACGGTTTTAAATCCAATTTGATGGCTCAAAGCTGAACGGAACTTTTAAAATCGCTCCACCACTCCGTCACAATATACTGAAAATATTAATCAGCCTCCGTAACCTTGTCGCGTCAAAACTACGCATGTGTCAATATTCCTGACGCAAAATATTTTGCGATCCGATGCTGGAGGTGGATCTCAATTTACCCTAAAAATAAGCAGCGGGTAAAGTAAACAAAATTAAAACCTAGTAATTGATCTCTATTTTTTGCTTGTAACTTTATAGTCTACCCTAATGGCATCAACACGGATTTTCAATTCACCTATTTAATATCTCTATATTCATTGTTCTTTTTGATAGTTCGTTTGATTCCGCTGTTGCTTTGGTACTTGAACACCAGGTAAAATGCTGGGAAGTTCGCTGGAGGTGGATGACAAAGTTTTCAGCAAAGTATTGTGCGCCGAGACCTTAACATTCGTAACTCATTTTCTACTCTCAACTGAATGTTCCAGTTCAACAATAAAGAAACGTGAACAACAACGCAAGTTAAAGCAGCCGCTGACGGAATGCTGCCAAAAAGGAGGCAGTGTTCTCATTATTTCTTGTCAGCTAATGTCGAAGTCTTTGAATAATTTAGTGAAATGAAACCAACATTTTTACTTCAGCGACGCGTGCACTTAACACGTAAATATATTTTGATTTTTTTATCTAAAAACCCGCTCATGAAATACTAAGAAATTCTGAAAAAGCGTGCAAGAAATTAGTGAGGAGTGCAACGTAATAAATTAAGGGCATGAATCGGGCTGGCCAGCCAAGAGACGTCGATCAGAAGCACTCCCAGGCGCTCGGACGCTGGAAATGGAACATGTGAGGCCTATCAAAATGTTTTATTTTTACTTTTGCTGACTGGAACTCGCCTGTTGTCGACTGTNTGGCCAGCCAAGAGACGTCGATCAGAAGCACTCCCAGGCGCTCGGGCGCTGCAAATGGAACTGGTGAGGCCGATCAAAATGTTTTATTTTTACTTTTTGCTGACTGGAACTTGCCTGTTGTCGACTGTTGGCTTTGGAGCTGAGTCAATAAATGAAAGCGTTTTCCTAATTGGTGATATACAGACGTATTAGTGATACACTCAAACATTAGTACCGCACGCACGTATTGGTAACTCACGTGGGTGTTTGTGACGCACGTGCGTATTAGTAACGCACAAATATACTTTTGAGGCACGTGTGTATTGAATAACACTCGTACGTCTATGCAAAGCATATGCGAATTAGTAACGTAAGTGCATGTTAGTAACTTACGCATTAGTAATGCGCATGCACATTTTTGACACACGTGCGTATGGAATCATGTGTGTGTTTATATTAGAAATGAACGCATAAGCGTGACACACGCGTTAAAAATCTACCTCGTTTAGAACTCAATTAACATTTCCGCACATATTCCCCTCATTCTATGTTTTATGTAATTAGCATTGACTATCGAATTCGGTGTATCTACAAAATATACTTGCACCAAAAATAGGCATTAAAAAAAGTATCAGCGATTTTACTTCGACTTTCGAGCATAGGCTCATTTATTCTCAATGAACTTGCAGAGAAGTAGTCTGGGGAAATCTGAAAACTCTTTTCACTGCAAAACGTGCGTACAAAAAATACACTATACTTATATACACGCACGAGTAAGTCAAAAGAAGTCCGAAACTGTCGAGTAACGATGGGCTCAGACGACGAGCGCTGGACGGGCGAGAAATGGCACCACTGTACGCGTGCACATCTCAGCCAAATTTTTCAATTCACAAAAGAAACAACTTGCATAACTTCATTTTGTGTACCAATGAGGCCTTTTTCAAAAGTATTTTTTATAATATCTTTAAAGAACCTTTACCCTGAGTGTTACAGATACGAAAGTTTTCATCTCAAGTTATGTTGAGGTTTAAAATTCATCTAATTCACTAATAACCGGAAATCTAAGTCTCAAAATACACGAAATTGCAAAGGCTGGCAGAAATATTGAGTTCCAACAAATCCTTTACTTCTATGAAGGATTAAAGAATTTTCCTTCCCTAGATTAAAAATTTTTGCAGGACCTGAATGTTTATATCGTAAGCATTAATTAATAATAAGGTATTCGTCATTTGAACCTTAGAGTCCTCGTACCAGATAAAATCGAATGCTGTTTTCAAACATTCAAATGAAAAAGAATGATGAAAGACATCAGTCTTTAGCCATCGGATTACCGGTCAGGTGGAAGACGATGGCGAAAGAGCTGGAAATCCTCTTCCTCATTTCCCAAGTCACAGTTCTCATCTCACGCGTGCGTTAAATATGCGTAAACTTATACCTGGTGAACATCACTCAATTACTTCACGCTGCTACAATTTTCTCGCCGAATGAATAATAAAAAAGTAATCTGATACTAAGCCTTAGTCTCTTGAGAAGAATGTCAAGTTCATTTCTGTACCAACAATATCTACGTAAAAAAATCGCCCCGACTCCGTAAGCTCAAAAGAAGCGATTGGCTATAGAGAGACCTGCCACATATCTGAAAATCTGAATTCCTATCCCAGGCCTCCAGGCAGGAGCACACGGACGTAGCCAGAGGAGCTACGGTCACTTTGAAGATATTTTTCTTTTTTTTTGACGCATTTTACCTCCGGCTTCACTAATTGGCTTCCGGAATGCGGGTAGTCCACAGCTTTCGGAGCCCCGCTCCAGCCAACCTTGTTATGCTCCCGGAATTTGCAGCAGCCAAACTTATCCCAGTGAACGTCGCTGATAAATTTCCGTTGCTCCTACACGAGAACACTGCAGTTCAATCCTTTGAAAAATGGTAAATCTTAATCCTCTGGGAAATTCAGCTATGGAGTAGACAGAATTTCTGTTGGCAGGTGTACATTAAGTCGTGTAGCGAAAGGTAATGGGTGATTTTTAGCGTTGAAATCCAGCTGCTGAAAAATTCATGAATGAATTTTCATTTGAAAATTATCTGCTGAAATTAAGTGTTTAAATGAAGCATGCAACGTGTTTTCACTTCAATTAACAATGTTAGTTAATATTTTGGAAATGTTCTTATTTCATGGAAGATAATATTCATCAGCACTAAAAATTTCCCATTTAAAGTTTCAGTAATTAGGGTAGAACTTTAAACATTCTCTCTCAGCAATTAAAGGTTAAAAATTCAAATTCATGGCTTGTTAGTAAACTGAACTTTGAATTTTAACATGAAAAATAATCGCATTAAAACAACATTTTGCTTTAAAGATTTAGTGGAAAGTTTTCAAAGCCTCCGTATTTTTTGCCTAAGCCTTGTGGTACGGCGAGCCTCGGGCTGGTTGGTTCACGTGCACATCATGAGCTAAATGAGACGAGGGAGACGTTTTAAAAAATAATGTGTAATTTTTCTTTTGATAGAAATTAAAGGAGCAATGTATAACCCACGAGGTATTTAAAAGGCATTCATTTTTTGTACAAAGCCTTTTTGTAGACGCTGTGTGTCCGCTGTGTTTACGGCTGTGTATCTGCTCTGTGCGTTGAAGCAAGTTGAATAGCTGCTATTTTTACAACTGTATAACTTTTCTGTCCTTGAAGCACCCTTGGAAGCTGCTCTGTTTACAGCTGTACAACTATTCAGTGTTTAAAACAAGCTAAAGATATAGTATGTTTGCAGCTGTAAAACTGTTTTATGTTTGAAGGAAGCTGAGGAGCTACTCTGTTTACAACTACGCATACATTGCTGTCCCCTAGCCAGCTGTACACGCAGCTGCTAGCTGCTTCGCAAAATCTGAAGCTGCACAGCTGCCTTAGCTGTTCGTTCATTTGTGCTTTGTAGAACTACGTCACTGAGAAAGAATAAAATATTAATTGGCACAACGAAATAATAATTGACATAACTTCGACTTTTTATTGTCGCCCAGAAAAAGCCGAGCGCCCTCGACTGACTGGCGTCTGACGAGCGTGCAGCTGTGCCAGGGGGGGCCGGAAAATAAAAGATATGTTTTCTTGCAGATATTACGAAGAGTAACGTACGTGTATAACAATACTCTTGTCAAACATATTGAGAATTTTTCGATAATTTAACGTGAATGAAAGTTAGCTGACTTCGACAGACATTCTTGAGTGCATGTATTTCTTGAATATCTTGAAAATGTTTGGGCCCTTACGCCCTGGCCACACTGGGGTGCCGCCGGTTTGTGTGCAGGGTTTGCCTTCGCATATCCGCAAGTTGTTGAATGAGACTGTTTCCCTCCGCCGTCTGATGATAGTGAGGCAAGGGAGGCCTATCATGGATAGTTTGTTGAAAGTTATCCTGTTATTTAACAAACAATACAATTTAGATTGAACTAATCAACGAAGATAACGTGATATTGAAGAGCGATTTACTGTCCGTAGTTGAGCTGCATCATATTATCAGCCAAATTATATACATATCCGATATTACCACGATGAAAAGCGCTCAGTATGCTTAATTTTCTCTTTCAACACTGTCAATTCAAAATTTCATTTTTGTGAGCCTCCAATAGACTTTTATCGACTTAATATTCCGTCCAATACTCTGTCTGTTGCGCGAATGGCATTGGCAGCGCTGCAGCTGCCAGCCAATCAACGGCGGCAGAAGCATATTATGTAGTGTGTCTCCGGCCCTCTCGTTTGTAGGTGCGTGATGCCGGTGTCCCTTTACTAGTTGAAGCCGAATGAATTAGAATGTGTTCGAAAATCAATCGATCTTTCTTCAGTCTAGCTCTCTCGTGGTAGTTTCAGTCACTGGTTCTATGGCGATTAAATTCGTCGAACCCATTTACAATGACAGTACAATGTGTCAGAGATATTTCACGAATAAATAAAGTTGAAAGCACAGCACAAGTGCTAGATATTTGAAAATTTTGGTATTTCAGAAGCCCTTAATTTGCATTTCTTTCTGGACTAAAGAATTTAAATTTCTTATCAAAACTAAAAACAAGCGGTTGCATTGCTAGCGTGTCAGAGGGGTTTGCGACAGGAGTTTGCAAGTGGAAAGTGCTGTAGAACATTATGCTTTGATGGTTTAATTTGATGAGATATTGGGAAATTCCATGCATGCAAGAGTGTGAAATCAGTCACCATAGTTTATGAGCGAACGCTAAGGAAACATTCATGCGTGAGGCTCAAAATACACCGATATATGAAATGATAAATTCACGAATGCACAATGATTTCTTGGGCAGATTTTATTTCCATTGAGAATTCTACAGCTCTCTTGTGAGTTGTTTTTGAAGCGTATTTACAACTTTGCATACACGTAGGAGGAGGAGTAGTTGCGGCAGATCAGGGTAAGTGGCAGGGCAAAAATAGTGCCAAATAAAGTGGTTGTGGGATGGTAGTGACAGGGAAGGGGTAGTTTTAGAGCAGCGGTACTTGTGGGCTTCAAATAGTAACAGGGTACTGTAATGACAGGGTACTGTAGTGGCAGGGTACTGTTGTGACAGGGTACTGTAGTGACAGAGCAGATGTAGGGGTAGGTTAGTAGTAGCAGCACGACAGAGGTAGTGGCTTGAAATCAAAACTAAGACGTCAATTTCAAAGCCGTTTACGCACCATTTAGTGTTTTCGAGATAGGTTGAGGAATTTAAAATGATTAATAATATGTAGGTGCTAGGAAATACCCATGGCTATTCATTAGGGTCGAATATACTGTTAGTAGAAATGTAGTTACAACTACTCATTGTGAAATTGAATATAAAAGATCATTTTCTAAAATAAAAAGAAATGCGATATTGAAATATTTCAGTTTATGTGAAGTTCAAAGTAATCTCAAAAATTAAATAATGAAACTCAGGTTTGAAACTATCAATGCTCTACTCTTCTAGAGTGAAATTCATTCATTTTTTACCTCAAGAAAATATGTGGCCTCCATATACAATAAAATCTAAAAATGTCGCATATGTCTCTTGAGATTTTCGTTTGATTTCGTTTGACGCCTCACTTCGTATAATTTTTCATTAATTTTACTTCAAAATATATACTTCAAATTTCCATTCCAAAGGAAACTTTGCGAGAGTCAACAACAGGGGGAAACTTTCGTAAAGTCGAAATTCTTCGCAGTGGAGCATCATCATGTTTCGCCCGAATGTTTTTTTGATCCAGACCAAAATGACGACCGCAAATACAGCTGCTGCCTGTTTGCTTTCCCAAGAGCCTCACACCTGCAGCAAGCAGGGCCTCAGCTCTACATCAAACGACTGAGATAATTTTTTTAAACAGTACAATTGTTAAACGTAGTTCCATTAACGCTACCATTCCCTGCGCCGCTGAGCATTTCAGACTCTATTATTTACAGCTATTAATTGATAAGCAAAAATTTCTCTCCCTCACTTCGTGCAATTTGGATATTTTCCAGTCCCACTTCCTGTTAAATTGCAATTTCTTTGCAGCACTAATCGAACTGCTGAAATTCTCTGAGCCTCCAAACAGGAACGAAAATAGTTTCCATTTTCACAGTTTTGTAGTCGCGAAATCGTTTCTTTTTACGAACTATAATATTGAGTTCTAACCATCGACTTGATATATGTTGGTCTCTTCGTCCTCAACTTTGAAATTTTCAGCTTTTATTTATTCTATCGTGGAATTAAATTTTCGAACTCATTAATTTATGTCTTGGAGATACTTTCACCAGCGTGAACTACAGAACTGAAATATTTCGCTCTCACCCTCAGCATTACTGAAGCATTCATTATCACTAACAGCTGTCTTGCATTCACTTTCCCCTCCACCTTCAACTTCCAGCATTCTCAAATTTTGTTACTGAAATTTCTCAAATACAGCAATAACAGTCTTGAAATTTTCCGCTCCCAAGAACTGCAAACTTGCAGTTTGTCGCTTCGACCGACTGCATGACTGATTCTTCCTTTCCTTCTGCGGCTGAAATTCTTGGAGACTCACTCGTCAACTCATCACAATCGCCCTGTGATTTGACTATAGCTACCGTCTCACACATCAGAACTATCCTCACGCTCTGAGAAGAATCACTCATCAGTATTACGTTATATTCATCACAATTTCCCTGTTACTCATCAAGGTAACCACGTCACTCCCCGAATTACCCTCTACCTCATCAAAGTTACCTTATAGTACATCAGAGTTACCCTATAACACATCAGAACTAGTCTGTGATCATCAGATTCACGCTGTTCACTGAGGGCTCTTGGTTGATCAATTAGAGAAGTCAAAAGTACTCGCTTCCTTTGATCTAAAAGCCCTTGCTCCTCTAATCATATTTTTATCACGGTCTGAGGGGAGTGGCTGATTGACATTCGCTGGAGAAATGCGCCCTATTTCTCCAACTCGAGACTCTGAGGCGGGCGTTCAAAGGCGTATGGCTCGAGCGAGTGCAACAGCAAGTCTCTTTCGATTGAAAAAAAGCAGCAAAAACAAAGCCATTGGATGAACTGTGACGTTAAGACCCACGTAGTGACGAATATAAGTAACAGTGAAGTTGTTGAAATAAATCCACTTATCTTTTTTGAGTATGGGTCCCGTTTGCAATATTCACTTCATGATACGACCAGATTGGATTGCTGGTACACGAATTTACGCCGTAAAGTTCATGCTACTCTACAACTTGAAAACTAAATAAATAAAATCCTTAAAACAATTACATTTCCAAACGTGATCCACAAGTTCAAGCGATAACAAATTTACGCCGTGAAATACGCGTTGTGTGAATTTCAATATTTCTCTAAATGATGTTTGAGCTAAAAAATATAATTTGAATTCTTGCATTGTTCAACCCACACCCGTACACAATGTCCCCCATCGAGAGCTTCAGGAAATGGACGGAGCTCTCTCTCTGATGCGCCTCTAACGGCGGATGATGCAAACACTCACCAGCGCCTCACAGCAGCCTGCCCCACAGACATCAACAAATATTGCTGTGCCTCCGAGAACTCAAAGGAGCGGGAGGCATTAAACGAGTCCTTTAGATTTATGCCGAAGGAAACGTCACCATATTATTGGCAAGTTTGCTTTGATTTTTCCCCAAGTTCAAAGCCAAACAAACCGAGGGGAAAACTTTGAAGCCTGGCTGCTGCAACTCTGCCGTCCAGAGTTTCATGTTATGTGCGAATAAAATGTCCCAAAACTTAGCATCTTTGAAAAGATTTGCCGTAAAGCCTGCTATTAAGTTAAGCCTGCTCATACGTGTAGTTTACACGTATGAGCAGCCAAAAATTATTCTCCATAAATGTAACGTGGCATGTAGAGCGCTACGAAATAGAATAATTCTGTTTTACTCCTTGGATCTCAGCAACAGTGAAGTAAACAGCTTATTTTCGTCCTAATAGTGGAAAATGAGCAATTTACTGGACTTTCGCGTCAATTTACAGGGATGTCCCTGCAGCACGTACGTGCGTCAAGCAGTTTAGGAGACCTCCCGCAAGTTTTATGCAGAGTAAGATTTATATATAAAGCTTGATGTTATCACTTCGTAAGAATATATGGAAGAAAATTACCATTTTAATATGGTAATTTGGAAGCGAGGATCACGGGTTTCATTCTAGTTAAAATAAATGCACGCATAACTTTGATTTCAGTCCCACTAACGCAAATGATTCAGGAATGCGAGCAAGGTTTCCGCACCAGCAGGACTTGTGAAAGAAACGGTCTGTTGCGCGCAGGCACGCGTTAATCTTCATTTCGAGTCCGAAGAAAATCCCGGGGCCAAAATAACTCGAGGCATCGAACAGAGTAAAGCGCCCCTGTGTATTCAAGTTCAAGGCTTGGGGCTCGACACTCACCTTTTACCTGCAACGTCGCCATGCAAAGAGGCCGAAATTGGCGCCACTGTGGAGACTGGCGTCACCAGCGGCAATAAATTGACTTTCTCCATTGAAGCCTGCGAAAAATGACTTCATCAGATAAGTGCTCGCCGAAGCATCGTTTTACTGAAACGCTGGCTGGAAGCTCGCTAGAATATCGCAGTAAAATTGTGAACGTTGAGCCATGTTGTATTTTACACCACTCGAATAAAAAACGTTTTTCGTGTAGTAGCTTGCAACTCTATCTTCTGCGAAGATTGTTGCTGCATTGTAATTAATTCAGATCATGGTACATATGAAAAGTAAAATTTGAATAGTGTTCTGTTTCAGGAGCAATACAAATGCGATAAGAACGACCGTGCTTGTCTGTAATACAAAAATTCACATGAAGCTCCAATTTGGCTAGATTGATAATTCCTGACCATTGCATCCATTTGCAACGTTACTTTGAGCTAAGAATTAAGTTTGTTGATCATAATGGCATTCTTGGTGTTGGCGCAGACCATCTAAAGATTTATCCATTATTTTTAGGACATTTAAGAGCTGAAACATGATCGCTTTTCTCTGAGCAAAATGTACACCGCTAAGCAATAACTTTGAAGTCGGGTTTCAGAATCATAGCGTGAAATTTCGAAATTCCTGTAGTGAATTATTATGAAATACTAGACTATATAAACGTACAATCTAAACTATTATCATTAACTTGTAAGCATTGAAACACTTTTTGTAAACATTTATTTACCACAAGTAATTTACATCAGATACAGGTTTACAATCAAATGAGGAATGACGAAGAACCGGGATCAGGATATATACCACATGTGGGCCCGAATAAGCTACAAGGCTTCTAGGGCAAACAAGAATTAGTCATTTGTTGTTCTCGGCCAAGAATTACCGCGCAGCTCATAATAATTTGCAATAAGTTGCTTACTATCGGCGTCCATTGAATAGCAGTTTCGCTTCAGTCACTCCCAAATACTCTCGATTATCTTGTAATTAGCTCCAATTAGCTCACAATTGTTTGCAAAAACGAAGCGACGCCGCTTCGATTGAAATAATTTCCCCGGAGAGTCAATTATGCTCTCGGCCTCACCCCCTGCTGGTGGGGACCTTGGTGAACAGAGTCTTTGGTGCTGTTGGTCGCGCTCACATTTATTTCATTGCAGAAACATGTTCGGGAAAATGTTGTTCATATGTTTCTTCGCAGATACGTGAACGTGAAAATGTTGAACTTCTATATCATCTCTTAGCCATGCACGTAAAACTTTTGGATTGTTATTTCATAGTTTAAACATGTACATGAAAATGTTGTATATTTCTTCCATCGCATAAACATGTACGTGAAATGTTGTATATTCATTCCACAGCTTAAACATGTACATGCAAATATTGTTTATTCATGGGTGTAAGAAGAATGTCTCCACTAACTGTACTTTTGCCATTAAATGTGATTAAGTCTCCGGATATTTTCTTATCCTAATTTTGTCGCAGTATATTACTAGGTATTCAAAGAATTTCTTCCCCAAATGTAACTTTGTAAAGAAAATTACTGGGAGTACGACTAATTTATCCACTAACTTTACGTTTGTCCCTGTATAATACTATGTAATAATACTGTGCCTGTATAACACTGTGCGCAGGAGTAATTTCTCCGCAACTTTGATTATGTTATTTGAGATCATTTTGTTTACCAGTGAGCTTCTCCGTGAGCTTTTATTTTGTCATTCAATATTACGGAGACTACGAATAATTTCTTCGAAAGATTGTTTAGGGTAGAATTACCTGCATGTGCTTAAGTAGATTTTTTACCATCGCTGGATAAAGCATTTATGTTTTTGAAAAACAGGAAAAAGCATTTCCGAAGTGAAAACTTCGGTACAAATATAGAAAAAAGCGATGATCCTTGGTAACCTATTGAAATCCAATGAATTAAAATAATTCTGGATAAAATTAATGCGTCACTTAAAGCTATTTTATTAAGACATTTTACTTGCCGGAAGTCCAGAAAGGCGTTATTGCTGTTGGCGAAAACGCATATTTTAGTAGCACAAAATTAGTCTCTCTTATGCTGATCAAGTTCAATGAAAAATATATTTTTACATTTCTAAAATGGCATGCAGAATTAATTTCTTTCATACATGTTATGATCTAATGTTGGAAATAACCTCATTCAATAAAAAGTCTGCCCATAAACTCTGAAACAAACGGCTGTGTAATGTGCTTGAAAAGAATGAACAATCGTTAGGCATGTTGAAACGTGTAAGGTCATTCAAGTGAACGTTTAATTTCACTTCGGTTTCTTTCTTTCACCAGAGAACAATCAAACACAAAGTTTGCAAAAAAGGAAAAAGTAGTTATCTAACTTTAATAAACGGTATTGACACATGTAACTGCAACGAAAGGAGGCGGAATCAATAGTTGACTAAACTAAAAATGGTTATTCAACACTTGATTCACACACACGTTCGAGCTATTTGTATTATGAAGACCGTACGACCTACGTGTTCCGAAATATGTCCCCACAGACTCAAACTCAAAATAAGCAAGCATTCCCTTCATCTACTTACACATATATATAAAAAGCTTGTTTGTAGATGCACTCACGACTCGAATATGTATATAAATACAAAAAATCCTTAGTATATTCACACATTTATCTGTTCACGTTTTTTGGTATATACTGTATATAAATAAAAATAGCCTGATCGTAAACACACTCACGACTCATACATCGATACATGCAAGACATTTGTATTTCATCATCACACGTGTTTTTCTAAACACCGCATATAAATAAAAACCAGCTTGTTTGTAGATACGTGCCCTCGAAGCCCGTATATGTATAAATATTCATAAGACCCTTCCATATTCACCGTTTTATCTTTTATCTCCAAACGTATTCCGTTGATTGATGACCCGAGCTGCTGGTTACGAATGCAAGGCGCAGTTTCCACCCCACAGAGTTCGTCCCTCCCAGCGCCACCGCCTCCGCCACCGCCTCCACCACCGCCTCCGCCGGCCGCAATCAGCAAATGGAGTGGACCGGACCCCAGGCAGTATACAACGCCAGCCTCGAGTTAAGGGTGTGGAAAGCGTTCTGATTCCGTAATCGCTTCATTGCTTAGCTCTTCGACTCACAAAAAGCTGGGATTTGAACAGAAAGAGTGTCAGACGGTGGTGGAAAAAAGAGATTTTGTTTGTAGGTAAGGCATTGGTCCGTGACGTGTGACAGCATAGCAACAGCTGTGAGGCAGCTGTTAGAGGCCTGTGAGACAGCCGTGAAACAGCCTTGTGACAGCTGTATAACAGCCATGAGGTCGCCCTAAGACAGCTGTTTGAAGTTGATGAAACGATGTACTTAGAGAACTGAAATAAACACTCACGAAAGAATTTCAGAACGGATTTCGTCTTCCACGAAATAGGATGAAAATTTTTGAAATCCTGCATCAAATTCAACACTGAAATTTCAAACTGGGCTCTCAAATTTCACCATTTTGAATTAATTTTTTATTTTACTTCTCATATCTGTGAGAGCAAGGATATACTAAGTGTAAGATAATTATAATATAAGGTGTGTTGTCTATGTCAATTTTACATTCCTTCTTACATATTCTAATTACTCAATTTGATATATCAGTTATGTTAATAACCATAATTGCAAAAAAAGCTTAGAGTGATGAGTAACTACATCTTCTATTTAGCAAGCTCTGATGATGCGGTGCATATTTTTAATGCAGTAGAGAACCTCGATCTCCTGTAGAGAACCAACATATCAGTAGAGAACCTCGATCTCCTGAGTAGAGGAACTCTACCCCTACAAACTGCACAAAACCTACTCGTCTCTGGCACGAGTACACCGCGCAGCGCACCGTCCGACTACAATGACTCACGTGCACACTTAATTAGGTCCGAGAGGAGAGTGGCACAATGGCACAAGTTGCACCAGGCATTTCCATACCACAACAAGGACGCCTGCACTCCTCAACTTTGTAACTTTGGTCCAGAGGCGCACAGTCGGCCGCAGCCTCGACAAACAGGGACGCAAGCCTCAACTTTCGTAGCTGCCACTCGAGCTCGCCTTAGGCGAGTGTAGCTAGTGTGGGTAAACCTTGGAAGGTGACTGTGCTGGCAATTCCACGGTCTGACTGACAGCAGTTGTTGGCAGTCACGCATGCGGGCAATATTCAGATGAGCTGTCAGTCACACCTAATGTTCATCCACTGCTGTCACTTACATTTAAATATGTATCAAGTGTTGTCAGTTATATCTTGATATTCGTTGACTGCTGTCAATTACATTTACCTACCAAGCAACTGCTGTCAGTTATGTCTGAAAATCGACCAACTACCTCTGTCTCTTCTGAATACTATCAGTAGACATTACTGTCAGCAACTGCCGTCAGTATGTTGCTAAATTTCTATGTATAACTACCAGCAGTTGCTGAATATTCGCGATAGACTATGTTTGATGCCGTGGACGATTATCACGATTTGCTCTACGCCAATTTGTGACCCAAAATTCATGTTTAATATAAAGGAGGTTGAAAACGTTACAGTTTTGTGTTGTACGTTAGTAATGTATTCACACACTTATTTTAAAATCTTTTTAAACCACAAAAAAGAAGCGTAAGATATCCGACACTCGTTAATATCAACCGTGCATAATTTCTGCATAATATTTGGCAATAGGACACAACGTAGACGTATCACTCACAAGCAGTACGGAAACATGCAAAGAAAACTTTTCGTTCCTGATGTGAGACCTCTTTCTTCACCCTTGCTTCACGCTTCTTTAAGCTCCAAAAAAGCTCAGGTATTCACCTCTGTGCCCACGTTCTTCCAATCGCTAGTTACCCGAGTGCAGCTAAGCTCCCGTAACTACTGCAGATTGGAGTGTTTTTAACTCGTGGAGATTGGAGTGTCCACAACTCTGAGTGTCCTTATTGGAGACTTCTCTCGCTTCGAAAACGTCTCCAGGAGTTCGGAAGAGTGGCTCTCACTCTCGTTGTCCCCTGAGAGCGGCACTGCAGCCCCTCAGAACTGCTGCAGGTCGGCGCCGAGCAGGGTATACCTGCGTTGTCAATGACAGATCGTGTTATGAATTGCTGGGGTCCGCACCGTGTGAATATGTGAGCGTACTGTGCCATCTACGTGTCATTAATGCTGAATTTCATACGCTGTATACGCTCGTAATGATGTGTGGGTATAGCTACTAGTAATACTTCAATGTATACATGTTGCGGGCACTGTGTGAAATCCTGCACTTCACGAAATGTCAATTCACCCGGTTGTAATGTTAGGCTTAGGTTATGTTAGTTAGGCAATTAGTGTTATATGAACCTTAAAATTACAGTCATTTCAAAATTACTAAAATGTTTAGGCATTCGCTTAAATGCCCGGTTTTACTGTTGGCTTCCAACATGTAACGACACAGTAAAATTTGAATATAATTTCTGATTAATTTGGCG
>VOMN01113572.1:0-25181 GCA_014899125.1 Orchestia grillus | reverse complement strand
TTATAAATGCACGGCTTAAGCCAATAACTGATTTTAAGGAATTCATTCATAAGGTTATAAACCTGTTGTAATACATTCTTATTGGAAAAATACTTTTGGTGTCTCATTTCGTTTAATAGAGACTTTTCATTTAGCTACCAATCTTTAGACTGGAAACCAATATATTGTATATGCTGCCAGTAAATATTCAGTATCTTATATATTTACTGGTATAGACAGGGTGGGCCACAAAAACTTTCATTTTTTCAAAAAATTGAAACTTTCTAATTGCCATGAAAATATCTTTATGGTTTATTTTTACTGCCATTCAGTGTACTTTCATCAGGTGAAACTATTCTGCAATTATAGGAATAGTTCATGAACAGATGAACGACAAACAAGTCCTTTATTTTGCCATTGCATGAGGGCAAATCTTACAATACAATCTATGTTTTCAAATAAGGAGTTAATGTGCAGAAGAAAAAATAAAAAATGGAGATGAGAGACCTTTTAAATCAAAATTTTTCTGATTACTTAAACACAAGAACATATTGTTTCCATTATAACCAATAACCACCATTGTTTTGTGCATTTCAGACATTGGACTCTCATTCCTAGTGTTGACTTTTTTCAATTGCTATTCTTTTCTCAGTTGAATTGTTAAGGGCTGATGGTCAAGAATTTAATTTCTGCATCTATGAAGTTGGAATAAGAACATTCAGAAAGAAGAATAATGTAGTCATGATACAATAGTATTAAAATTCTAAAAAATTGTAATTATTCCCTTTAGTGCATTTAGAAATGCCATTATGCAATGGTAAAAAATGACTCATTACTTGTTCATGTGTTTGTGAACTATTCCTATCAATTAAGAATGGTTCAACCTGATGAAATTACATTGAATTGCAGTGAAAATGAGACTATATAGAAGTTTCTATGGCCATTAGTTATGAAGCTATAAGTATTTGAAAAAAGGATACTTTTTTGGGGCCCACCCTGTACACTTATGTTCAAAAAAATTGAGTCAAGCTAGTTTTTATCATTTATTGTAAAAAATGAACCTTGTACTTATGTATATGGGCAATAAACAATTCAACATATACGAAACATCATAGCAACATATTTACAACATTTCATTAGTGTGAACTTGAGTTCCCTTAAATTTTCTCAGTTCTAAATTGCAATAGTAAAGTATCCACAAAGCATTAATGCTCAGCTCAATATCCATGCACCATTGTCGTTTTGATGCAGCTTGGCAAAAATCTTCCACGTGATCTCTTGAAGAAGCGTTGAGCATCACATATACAAAATAAAAATTAAGCAGTCCATACAACTTTCTCAAAGCATTTAGAAACTTCCATGCCATAAATGAGGCAAATGTTTTTCTGTTCTTATTTTCTTGCTTAATGAGGGCTTTTTGGTCATTTTTTTTAACTGAATACAAACTCTTTTTGGTATGGTTCTTGATAGTGTGTTCCCACTTGCTGTTTTAAATTCTTCAGCAATCTACAAAGTTTTTTCTGATCTTTCAAAATAGTCATTTTTAGTCTGTGGTCATCCATCGCTGTTGAGGCTTAAGGGTGACTAGATCCTGGTTTCTTAGGAACAAAACCTTTTCTTTCAAAGCCTATTTGATTCACAGTTGCCATGAATATTCTCACTTTTTCTTTGTAAAAAATATCCTTTTAAATCCTATTTGATGCCTTTATCCTGCAATCCTGTTTTTTTGTTAATACGCCTTCATTTTTCTGCCAGTCATTTTGAATGATGAATTATTATATAAGTTAGTAATAATGTGGAAATTAAATATTGATTATTGAATTGGCCCAATTGAAGAAAAATTGTTTTTGCTTAAAGGTATCTAGTTCTTGCCTCAATATGTATGATCATAAATGTGTATACATATATATGTGCAAAAGTTGAAAGACTCTCAGGTTCCATTGTTAGGGAATTCAAATTTAAAATTTTCTTCTGAGATATTTATTTAAAAGTTGCCAAGCTTTCGAACAACGTCGCGTCATTCATCATTCAGGGCGGTCAAATTTTCAAAAACAGATTTCATTCCAGGACCTATGACCTCAAACCTCGTATCACATATACAGACGCTATGTGTATAAAATTTCATATATATATATATATATATGAAATTTCAGTATTTTCAGAAGCCACTAACAGTGCGAACAAGATCTTCAACCTCTCGCTACAAATTGCAACTACAAGACAACAGTCAAAATTTAACCTACGATGAATAAGAAAAATTCAAAATTAAAATGAGCATCTGTATATGTGATACGAGGTTTGAGGTCATAGGTCCTGTAAAATTTGAAATTTTAATTCCCTAACAATGGAACCTGAGAGTCCTTCAACTATTCGCATATATATATATATATATCTGTGTGTGTGTATAAAATTTCTGGTATTCGTAAAACAGCAGTCTGGATGGATTGAGTGATAGATTAGATGTAGCAAGTAGTAACTATGAATTATTATAATGTATCTCTCTTGTTTTTACCATTATAATTTGCATTAAATATGTTTAACTTTTTTCTAGATATTTAAATTTTATGTCCCAATTGTGCTTGTGTGATAGCTTTTTCATGATAATAAAACATTCCATTTCCAGGTTTATAGAATGACAGCAAAGGATGTCACCATTCCCTTACCTGCTCTGAGCATCACTTTTGGTTTGACATTCCTAGTAGGGCTTTTTTGTGGTTATCAGCTCAAAACCTGGAGGATTGAGTGGCTCAAGAGAAGGAAGGATCGCCTCAGCCGCAAAGTTCAGCAAATTCAAGCTGAAATTGATTCACTGCAGAAGTAGAATACCTGAATTTGTAAGTTTACTGTAGTCATCATGTAGGATATTATGATGGCTACTAATTTGAACATTAAGTTGATATTTACTTTAAAAACTCAGACTTATTTTAATTACAAATTAGAAAAAGTGAATGAAATAATTAATTTCATTCAACATAATATATGTTGAATCCCATCTCTTCTGATTGCAATATATTTATGTGTAATATAATGATATTTATTTCAGAGACTTGCAGAGATCTTTCAAAAATAAAAGATTATGAGTGGAAATGAGGCACAAACAATGGACTTACTGGAGGCTCGTCTCCAGAGACTGGAGCAGAAGATGTTCGGGTCTGCTCCTAGAGATGGCAGCTATCCAGAGGTTAGTTGAATTTTACATACATTTGGTGATTCTTATATGCATACTGTCACATGGGGCTATGTAGGAAAAATTTTAAAGTCTTGTTTTTAAACTTTGTACTATTTACTATTTTTGTGTTTGTTTAAAGTCATTTTATAGTTTTTTGCTGGGACTATGAAATAGCTTACAGAAAAAACCTAGCTACTCATTATAGCTTGTACATAACAGAAAAATAGTTCCTCAAATAGCCCTAGCTTTTGCGGCAACTGAAGAGTTTTCAAAATCGACCTTAAAATTATTTTTGATGTGGAAAATTTTCTCTGGCTCAGCAGGTGATCATAGTAAATTTAGGGATGTATAAAATTGATGAGAGATTTTTCAAGCTCTTCAAAATTACCAATGGTGGAGAACATTTTGCATTGTTGATGTTTGGTTTTCTGCTTAGTAGAAAAGTGTCAAGTTTAAGTATATGTTGTGCATAGTTCATAAAAAGTACACAAGTAGTAATCACTATTCAAATGAGGTGATATCTCCATCAACAATGTTCAACACTGTGGCTGCCCTTCCTCATCCAGAACTGATGAAAATGTTGTAAAAAAATTTACATTCTTGTGTATGAGAATAAATGGTGTATTATTGATGTGCTTGCTGAACTATTTCATCTCTTGTAGTGCTCAGTACTGAAGATTTACAAACGAGACTAATTGTGGTGCATAATAAGTGTCCCAAGTTACCCTGGCAAGGTGTCCAGAATTACCTTGGCTTGCAAAAATGGCTGCAGGTTTTTTGTTACAAGAGGTGGAAAATTTCTGATAGTAGAGTTCTGCGGCCAACTCCTATCTACATTGATTATAAAAAATCTATGGGCTAACGTTTTAGATTTTTCTCCCCAAATCAGTGCAGGACCTACCTAAAATTTTGAAAAATATTTTTTTTGGAATTGTTCAGTGTTTAGTGAATCAATGAATTTGAATTATTTGCAAAGCCAAATACAAGATTAAATATATTCAATTAGTTACCCAAATTTTAGATTTGAGAAATTCTAAATGCTTACAGCACTGCAGTCCTCTGTATACAGTGAGAGCCACACGTCCCGAGTTGTACCGGGTATCCCAATTAGCCCGATATCACGGTATTTAGCTCTCTTTCAGATTACTGCCAAGAAATTATAAATTTACTTTCAAGTTTTAGTAACGAACAGGAGTTGATTAAATACTTTTGACTAAAATTGCAAATGGATTGGTAGTATGTTTTCATAAAACTTTCTTTTATCACATTGATACAGCAAGAAGATAAAATATATTGAAATTGAAGTGAAATGCCTCTGCATGGTTCAAATTTTATAAACCTAATCTGTATACATACCTTATTTCCAAAAATACTTCAGTTTCAAGTAATCGTAAATTTTTTTTCAGTTGAATACTGATGAGCCTGTTGATTTTCGTATCCTTTCAATTTTTGCAGTTACTGGTAATGCAATGGAATTGAATGGGAATAGAATTAATTCACTCTTACTATGAATATTTTACTATTGTCTGCCATTATGTTACTATGAAATTGAACTTATTTCAAGCCTTGCTCAAGAGATGCAAAACATTGTTTTGAAAGTATTGCAGTAGTATGCCTTGTAGGTTGAACATTGATTCAGTTTTTCAAATATACAATGTGACCACCATGTCAAACTTTCATAAACTGAACAATATTATTTTTATTGAAGGGATGGTTCTATTAACCCATGGATGATACTTCAGATCCTGTGATACATTGTTTTAAGGATGACTTTTGGCAGTCATTTTATTAATCAATAAATATTGTTTATATATATAGATTGTGAAATTTAGTATGTCTGTGCTATGTTAAAAAACCAAGCCAATGTGATAGCATACAATTTACATGCTCAATTCTAAGTCAGTGTTATGTGTATTCATTTATGTTCTGGTAATTTTCCAAGTTTGAAAGCATACTCACTCTCCTATTTACCATGCTTTGTAATAGGCAAATATTGCTGCGCTTATTGTGCATCAAAATATGATGTTTATGTATTAAGGCATAAAGAAATATGGTGGTGTCCTATGGTTCAAACACTTTCAAATCTGAAAATATTTAGTGAACAAATTCTATCCTCCAGTTCTAATGCAGCTTGCCACCAATCAAGCCAGCCCACCACTCAGCCTCAAAATTGATGCATTTTGAAGATAAATGTATCCTGCTTGATATGTTGCAAATATCTGTGGCCCATGGTTACTGTAAATGTTTCATAAATTTGTTTCACATAGGTACTGTACACGTCTCTGAAGACTTGAAAGGGCTGCCAGAAAGCTTCAAATCTAATGTTATGTTATAATGGTTCAGGTGGTGAGCACTCTGGCAGACCTGAGCACAGATCTAGGCAATGCCCTGAGCACCAGGGACCGGATGATGGCCGTCATGAAGCGATGTGAGTGCCTGTGTTGCTGACCTGCTAGTAGCTGGTAGGTAATGCAAACTGCTTGCACTCCATTGTTTTGAGAAAAACTTGCAATGCTCTGTTGAATTAATTTGGTATTTCAGTGGCCAATTAGGCACATGTACAATCCCTCCACTATTGCAGGTGTAACTTTCAAGTGTTTTGTGAATCTCTCCAGTCCTTTGTAGCAAATTTTCATGTAGTGTGTGTGATTCTGAAAAATTATACTCACTGTAGTTGAGGGATCGTTGTAGTTTCAAAAAGTTTTCTAATGATGGTGTCCATAATTGTCATACTTGGGATTTCTGTAATATGTATGAGGGCAATGCTGCTGCAATGAGTGCAATAAGGGTCTGTTTTTTTCATATCTTGCATCCTGAATGTTTGTATTTCAGGTTTTGCCCTTATGTCCCCCCCTGAGAATGAATAGGGAACATCTCCCAATCCTACACATAGAGGCAGTGATTTCAATTCATCTAGATTAGCATGTCCATCACAAACCATTGCCTGTATTCATGTCTGAGAGATCTTTCCCATTTTACTTTGGTGTCTTGATTAAATTTTTTGGCACAAGACTTGGGCAGGAACCCAAGAATGGGTTACTTAGGTCATTTCTGTTGCCACATTCTATTCTGTTCTTGAAGATATTGTTCATAAAAAATTAGTCAATAAAATCTATAATGTAGTTATATTTATGTAGTGAAGGACTGCAGGATCATATTTGTTTGTCACGCTAAGATATAATTTTGTACTTCAATGAAAATTACAGGTCGTAATTTTGAAAATATCATACCAAAAATGCGTATGAATTTTCAGATCGATGTTGAAAGTCAGATTCCAACATGTAAATAAAAGGTTTTAGCATTAGTGTTTCACTACAACAATTGAAGTGCATTGTGCTTGAGTAGCACGTTTAAAAAAGTGACTTCAGAGCAGTCTTATTTCATATTGTACCTGTTGCAGTGGACGAGCTGGACTCGTACCTAGACCCTTGCTACGGTGCATCTGCCACGCAACTGCCGGTGGGTGCCCTCAGTGACTTGCTGCTCAGCCAATCAGAGCACTGGCAGCAGCAGCACCAGAGGCTCCAGCAGCTCACCCAGCTCAGGCCTGCTCTCGACTCCCAGCCAATCAGAGGTGCAGCTTCTGCGTCCTGATTACGTGTGAAATTTAACATGAGCCGTGCCTTACTCTATTTTTATTGAGTTTGATGTTTAACCAAACATCCGGAAGTGTTTGTTTAACGTGTACTGGAGTGGGTCGGGTAGGTTGTGTGGGGGCAACAGCGAGTTTGAGGTCGCCTGCTGTAGTAAAGTTAGCCCTGCTGAGCGAGATGTATCGAGCACTATTCCTGGGTGGCTATTTTCGCTAAGTTTGTTGATCTATTCCCTGCATTTTGTTATGTATCTGAATTTTCCTGTACAATTATCCTCTGTTCGTTGTTTAAGCTGCAAGATCGGTTTTTATGTAAGCAGAAATCACCACGTGTTAATTTATTTAAAAAGTAATAAATCATTAGCTTCTTTTCTTGAATTTCGTCTGTCCAATGAAATTCGATCACTACTGTGTACGAATATTTCTCATTCATGAGATATATGCTTCATATAATCTGAAAAGATCCCTTAGAATTAAGTGTACATTGTTTGAAAATGTAGGCCAATTAAGGGTATAGTACATGCACACATACAAGTAAATTTTGTTGAAAACAAGTGAATAATTTCTGGCTCATAAATTTCTTGTTAATTTTTTATTTCAAATTCCTTTCACAAAATTTAACAGATGGATCCATGTTAAAAATTAAATTTTCAATAGTAGGCACTTGGAAGTTTTATTATCAGGCATTTCAAATGCAGAAACTTGTGTAAAAGAAGGACTTGTGCCAACCTTTACACACATCCCATTGAGTGAGCGCTGCACGAACGGCTCTCTCATCGAGTTGCACGGCTGGGCAGACTGCGTGTCGGAGAGCGGGGCGCTGGTGCAGCTGTCATACAAGCAGAGCGAGCTGGAGCAAGCGGGCCTGGAGCAGAGCGAGAGGATTACAGGCTTCCTCGAGTCCTACAATGCCATAGTCAGTGGTTCTTGTTTGGTAATCACTGANAGCAGGACTTGGGACAGGAGTACGGTGCGGGAGTCGCCTTCCAACATGTCCTGGGGACTTGATGTTCACAACTTCTGTGGCCTGGCTTGGGCCTCGCACTGATTCGGTGTGCCGAGTTTAGCCTCCCCAAAAGCCTTCATTTTGTCCAAGTTCACTAGACGGCTTACAAAATTCGGCATCAATTCGTTTTTTAGTGGCGTTATACTTTTTTCTTTCTTTTCACATTCATGCAAATGAAGTCAATGCCGCGTATCTGCAAGCCTTCGTTCAAGTGCAGTCGCTGCTGTACATAGATTGGTCTTTCGGTGCAAGTGGTCATTGATCTTCCTTGGCTTTGCCTGGCTCTTAATTGGAACTAGGTACAGGAGTCCAATTAAGGAACTTGATTCACTTTCAATTGAATGAGTTCAACATTTTGTGTTGTGAATTCTCTTGAATAGTCTATTGAAGTTGTATTTTATTTTTAATTATGAATTTTCTATGTTTTCAAATTAAAATCGTCGGTGTCTACATTTGAGTTCGATTAGAATCGTCGATGTCTACATTTGAGTTCGGTTAGAATCGTCGATGTCTACATTTGAGTTCCGATTAGAATCGTCGGTATCTACATTTGAGTTCCGATTAGAATCGTCGGTGTCTACTTTTGAGTTCCGATTAGAATCGTCGGTGTCTACAATTGAGTTTTGATTAGGATCCATGGTTTGACGTTCCAGATGAAATTGTCTCAACTAGAAGCTATACCTGGACTCACTGTGTGTGCTGCGGCAGATCCAGACGCTGTCGGAGACCTTCGTGCGGATGGACGAGCTGGTGACGCGGGCGGAGGTGGCGGCGCAGGCGAAGGCGGTCGTCGACTGAGCATTTGGCGCTGGTTTGAAATGGAAAAATATGCTGTCTATCTTGTCTTGAGTTCAGGAGTGTAAGAAGTATTTCTTGACTTTCATTCAATGCTTTGTCTCGACTTCACTGCGGATACAAATTGTTTTCTGTATTTCAAATAACTGTATTTCAAGCTTTCGATTAGGTATATTATTCAAGTGCTGTATTCGATGCTTAATTCACATGTCACCATCTGCATAATTCCTTACTTTATTTTGTTGAAGCACTCTTTTCACTAATTCTCATTAATCGATGAAGGCACTCGTAGTTACGCTCAGACCTGCGTAGTGTTATGCATGACTGAGGGCAGACATAAGTAGCATTATGCATGACTGAGGGCAGACATGAGTAGCGTTATGCATGACTGAGGGCAGACATGAGTAGCGTTATGCATGACTGAAGGCAGACATGAGTAGCGTTATGCATGACTAAGGGCAGACATGCGTGCAGACAAGCACACACACAAGTTCACTATACTTCGCCCCTATGCTCGTGCTTGAAAAATCCCTCAGAAAGGCGCTTCGTCCCCCGTCAATCAGCGCTGACGGTGCAGTTATCTGGGATTCCGATTTAGTTTTCAATGGAATATTTATCAGCATTGCACTCTCATTCTCAAATTGTAGTTCATACGTTAGATTTTGCTTTTAGTCAGCCTTTGACTTGCATTCCGAAATTTTCTTTATGGACCCTAAAGTGACGAACCAGGCCTGTTAGTGCACAACTCTGTCGATATCGCAGTGCTCCATGTGTTGCAAAGTTTTCTATATTCTCTACACTTCTGGATCTTCAAGTCAATAGTTTTTGAATCTTCTGGATCTTCAATAGTTTTTGTTCATGGTAAGTGAACTATTTGCCGATTTCTAGCAGTCATTTCTCATTGACGCTACGCAAGGATTCATGAGAAAACGAAACTGAGCTGACTCATTCGGTGCCGACTTTTATCGGTGGATGGTCTCTGAAGTTACACTTGAACTGGTGATATCGAATACAGCCTCTTATGCACATTATTGTACATAATATTCGCTTGTAACACGTCTCAATATACCTGTGAATTATTGTTCTCGTTTGATTCTCATCTCACGGGGCCAGTCTGTGGCTAAGAGGGTAGAGCGTCCTCTGGATCCCCAGCTCAGCAGCTCTTGTAATCAGCACCACACGAACGGAAAGAAAGTTTACAGCTGCCCCAACCGAGTTTGTATGCAGTGCAACGTTGTGAGCTGCACTGCGGGCTTGTTGCTATGCCTGCTACCGTGGGAGTCTGAGCACTTGAGAAGTGCACGGATGGGATGGTGTGAGTGTTATCCTGGTAGTTTGAGTTGGAGTTGAAATTTATCTTATACTAGACCATCTGTAACCCGTTCTATCGCTGTGAAAGTTCCGTTCGAACCTTTAATGATTTTTTTTTCGTAACTGCTATCCAAAGCTAAAAAATTTAATTCACTTCAGTGTCATTCAACCATAACCATGATGTGATGGAAAAAATCCTTATTCATTTACTGAGAGATAAGTTATAAATTTATGAAATATATCACTGAAGTAAGTGTGCAAAGGGTTCCAGCAAGCAAGATGGCCAGAGTTTGAGTATTATACAGGAGAAACAGATTCTCGTCTGCATTATAAAGCGCTGCAATACTTACTGAATTGTCGAGTGCATCGAAGTCCCTCAGCATCACATCACTCGTTATTTGAAGTCTTCATAAGAATTGTTTTCTTGTCGCCGTGGATAAATTTATTGATCAATTGATATGAAGAATTTATTAATTCTCTTTTGAGAGATGAGCGGAGGGGATTAATTGGCTATACTTGTTACAGAAGAGTTTCGTCACTACATTAGAGGTCTTCTTTATTTTTTGTTCTAAATTTAGCTTTCTACTTTTTAGAAGAGACCAGTGTTCCATCCTACCTCCTACAAGAGTGCCTGATCTGTTTTTTCTACATTCTTTAATTGTCCCTCACAAAAGGCATAGGTTAGGCAATAGGGTTAGGTTTGTCTATTCGGACTACGTTCGTTCGGGACTACGATTTTCCGTGCCCACTTTGCTTCTTTCTGTTTTCATGCTTTATATGATTATTCTTTGTCTTTTCTTCCTCTTCCTTGTTAACTTGCTGTTTCTATGCACAAGAAATCTTGTGTAGGAACGCACCTGTGCGTAGATCCCACGTTTTCTGAAGTCCATGCTAAATGCTCCCTTCGTTTTGCTCTTTGAGGAACGTTTTATGTGGACAGGGAGCCCAAAACTACCTGATAATCAAACCAATTTTTCGTTTCATCGCGATTGCTTCGGCACCATTTTGAAAGTCTCAATATTCGGCTGTGAAACGTAGCTGAAAGTGCTTGTTCGTTTGTTCCTGGGAAATTCGTTTGGGTTCCTCATCTGATAATGTTGAATAATGAATGAATTTTGCATTTCTTGAGGTAAGTTGTGTTAACTAGGGCTTGAACTTTGCTCAGAGTTGGACCTTGCATGCATGTGAAAGTAAGTGAAAACATCTACGCCGACGGCGAAATAGTCTGGCAAGTACATGCCAGGGTCCGTAGTGATATTGCGGAATTGTGACGATATAAGGTAGTGACCGAATTGTTGTGACGATATAAGGAAGTGACCGAATTGTTGTGATGATATAAGGAAGTGACCGAATTGTTGTGACGATATAAGGAAGTGACCGAATTGTGACGATATAAGGGAGTGACCGAATTGTTGTGACGATATAAGGAAGTGACCGAATTGTTGTGACGATATAAGGGAGTGACCGAATTGTTATGACGATATAAGGAAGTGACGGAATTGTGACGATATAAGGGAGTGACCGAATTGTTGTGACGATATAAGGAAGTGACGGAATTGTTGTGACGATATAAGGGAGTGACCGAATTGTTGTGACGATATAAGGGAGTGACCCAATTGTGACGACACCCGAGAGATCAGGACTTCAGGAAGCAAAAGAACTCGAGCAGGCATGAGGGCCCAGGACTACGACAGGATCGTCGAGGCCATTCACTCGTTCCCCGGCCCCGACCCCACGCAGCATCTGATGGACTCCTTCCCTCAGTGAGTGGTGCCGCGTTGTACTTTTGTTTTTATTTAATTCTTTCGAAGGATGTACATGTTGAATTGTACTGACGAATGCATGTATTTAGGCCTGAAGATGTATCAACCTTATAAGGACGAGTGGTACGATGTGGTCCCGTTTCACAAGGCTGCTGCTAGGTCTTCCTACAAAGCTGAATTCAGTCTTCTTGCAGAATTAATTCGGTCCTTATAGGATTACATTTTCTTGGAGGTCGTATGTTTTAATTATCTAGTTAAATTACTCCGGTTATATTCCAGTCATGGCATAAATTTCTTGAATCAGTTACGGCATTCAAGTTCATACGTTATAGGGAACATCCGATCGCTATAAGAAATACACTGCATCCGAGCGAGCGCTTCTTGCTTCGTAGAGTTTTGTGTTGTGAACGGATTTAGCAACTAACATTTTATTGCACGAAGTCACGTACTGCTGTACCGTCTGAAGTAATATTTGCTTGTAAGTTTGTAATTTCAGCGTTATTTTTATTACGTTGTAGGTGTGCGATCAGTTGAAACTATGACGGGACCGAGGCACGTTTACAAATTTTTTTAAGTGAGATTTCGACGCTATAATTTTTCGGCCGCTGATAATCAGAACCTGGTCTTGAGAGATTTATAGCCGTTGCCGTTATCTTTATTACAATTGTACATTTTCAGTAATCGCCTCATGAGTGTTCAGTAAAATTATTTTGTCGTGTACTTTGTGGCGGTTTAACGTGTGAATTTGATGAAGAAAGTGCTATGTATTCGCGCTAACTCATTGCACTTGTCTTTACCAATTAAGATCTTAAATCTACATCTCGTACGTAGCATTAGTAGCACATGAAATTATAGAAGTTGTAGTTGTATGACTGCAACCGGTTCCTCTAAGTATTGAGCACTAAATCTATGACAAAAAACATCGGCGTTGAGCTGTGAGGCACTCAGTGTTGGTTTAGTTCTGCCTGCCCTGCTGCGGTAGCGCGAGGGCTGTACGGGTCTAATTTTGCTCGCCCTGATGTCCAGGCACGAAGCCGCGGTGCTCAGCAGCATAGCGACGCAGGAGGTCCAGAAATTCGTGAAAGTAAACTACAAGAAGTTCTCCAATACAAACAGAGTTATGTCCTACTATAAAAGGTAAGATCTACAAGGCTTTCTAGGGTGATAAATTGTTCTTCTTTGCTTGTGTCGGCTGTGTTATCGTGTTCAAATAAATGCTATATTTATAAAATGACAGGTCAGGCAGTCTCCATGTTGAATGCTATATACATTTTTCTGTAGCCTATAACATATATTAACTGCTGTAGAATGCTTTGTAAGCTATGATCGAGTTCCTATGTGCTCATTCGATCAATATTAAATAAAGCGGGTGTCGCCGACCTGTGCAGTAGACGTCCAGAATAACCATCAAAATAATATCCTGTACATGGAACTATGTAGTAGAGGCGACCTGACGCTAAGAAAATCGACAGGAGACCATTTGAAGGGGAAATAACACAACGGCTGAAAAACTCAGTATCCTGTGTCACGTTTCCTTTTGCGATTGAAATTTGAATGAGATGTTTGCGAGTTTAGTACCGTTTCATGCGTATGTTCCTTTCTTTGATCCGAAAAAAAATCAATATTGAACAGTTTCACAAAGATTGCAGTTAGTTGTCCATGCAATGTTAACGGCAGCCTAGTCGCAAAAACAATAATTGAGTAGCTGAGACTGCTTAGCGAAGTATTCTGTTAAAGAAGTGCACGCCTGCGAGACGGTAGGGATTCATTGAAGCCAATGATAGCCACCGTTTACTGCACTGTTGGGACTCATTGAGCAGCCTGCACAGGTACACAGCGGCTGTGGGACGCGGCGAAGGGCCTGGAATTCTACTGGACATGGCCAACAAAAACTATTTCTCCCCAGCGCTGCTCGCCAAGTTGGTCCTTGAGCACTACCTCGCCGTCCAGGACGAGCTAGCCGCTGCCTCGGCCCCGCTGTCAGATTCTGTGCCGTCCAGAAGCCTGGTGTCGCCACCCACTCTGTCCCTGACGTGCGAAGGAAATGCGTCCTCTGGTGACGACAGCCCCACGGCTGAAGCGTCAGCGCTGGTGCATTCCGCTCCCGCCGAAGACTTAGTACCTGACGGGGAAGAGCCTTTCCTGTGTGAAGTGGGTGTGCCTACTTCAGAAGTTTTAGGAAACATCGTGGAAGATTTGGAGGAAAACAGTGATGTTTTTGTTCATCCTAGAGACGAAAATTCAGCCAACCACTCGCGTAAAACAAATCCTTGCAGCTCTCAGGGCGACTCAGGCGGAGTACGTCGACCGGAGCGGATGGACCGAGATAGTCCAACTGTTTCTTCACCCGACGACCGAGATGTGAATGCTGGCTGTAAAACTAGCGAAGAAACAAACACAACTTTGCCATGTGTGCAAACGAATGTACGTGAAGAGGCTGCTGACGGGAGTAAAAGTATGGTCAATACATTCCCCTCCAGCTACACGCACGAGGGTGAGACCAAAGACACCAAATGCTCGTCCAAGAACGGGAGTCATATTTTGGTGCCGAGTGCCAATGAGGGGACGCAGGCTCAGAAGAAAAAATCAGGTGAGAATTCTTTCGTAAATTTCTATTCGTGTGTCTTCTTTATGGAATAATTTTTTCATTTGGTCCTACACATACGATTTTCCTCATTGCTGCTAGGTAGGGTGTTTGGAAGTCGTATACAGTACATGTATTCACTTTTCAATCAAGAGTACTTATTAAGGGGATGGTCCAATGTACAATCCCGTCCCATATTCATCATATTTATGAGAGTCAAATTAGTTATGCGTTTGGTTAGTCCGCATGAATTTAGTCAATCATAAACATACATTTATTATAGGCTCACTTGGATACGCAGAGTAGTGTTAGAAGATGACACAGGGCTGTTGCGGTCGGCTGAGCACTAGCATTTAGCAGTCACTGAGTGTGAGAAGCGACTGAAGAGCAGTGAGTGTGGAATGTGGAGGTCTGTGGTAAGGGAGAAGAATCATCGAATAAAAAAAAGTGGATTTCTCTGAACTAAAATTTATCAATGAAAATCGAGCCGTGGTTATTATTCTGATTGGTGGAAGTATAATTTTGTGAAACAGTGCTTATGGCATTCAAAATTTGAAATGGTTGAAACGTTCTGTCTACCGTGATGCTGTGTCAGACCTAAACTCACCATGTTAGGGGATGCTACAGTTTACCTAAACTGGGGATCCACGCAAATTGTGGAAATCGACTTGAGATATTAACAATTTTGTGTACCTGTAATGCTGTACTGTTCAATCACGTCTATTCATCTACTCCATCCATCGCAGTCAAATTGTCCTGTGGTTTATTCGTATCATGAATAGAAAGTGTGTTGCTGTTATTGAATATCGAGGCATACATTTTTCAAAGACACTATTTATATTGAAACACCTGAACGAACCAGACCCCCATCAGCGCTTATGTCCTCAGAAAAATATAAGGAAACTACAATTTTATTAACAGTAAGAAGTTAAATCACTAAGCTCTAGCCGTACTCGCCTTCCATTCTGAAAAGCATGATACCAAGCCAGAATATCAATAGCCCCGCCCTCCCCTCTCCCTCTGGCGCACACACGGAGCTAAAGGGGTGTGTGATTGCTGTGCAGCTGCGGCCACCAAGAGCCGCGTCAACAAGCTCCTGCGAGACACGGCCCTCATCCCCGACAAGGTGCTCAGCTTCGAGGTGCATCTGGTGAGCAGCGCAACTCCCCACTCTCTCTCTGAATATTTAGCGGTGACGCTCAGTTGTGATTGATGGATGTGTACAGCGTGACGCAAGCATAGTCTGGTCGGATGTTAAAAACATATTTGAGGTATTCGTTTTGCGAAGTAAAAATAAACAACATGTCCTTTCAACCCCAGAGAAGTATTGTTAAGTTACCTCAGCAATAGATAGGCCTTCGGGACTTCTATCTTTCGTGCCCCCTTTGCTTCTTTCAATTTTCGTACCTTCTTTGCTATCTCTTATTGTTTCTATGCGCAGGGAATCTTGTGTGGGAACACACCTGTGCACAGATTCCACGTATATTAAAGTCCATACTTAATGGTTCCTTCTTTTCGCTCTCTTGAGATCGTCTTCGGTGTGGCTAGGGATTCTCAAACTAATCAATAATAATAATAATAATGATAATAATTATAATATGTCCTTTCATTTGGTATTGTTTTTACTTCTTAACATAGTTAACTGAAGTGTTTGATACTTTTTAGACATGTTTTCTTGTATCTCCTTTTATCAACTGGCATGAGCATTTCCTGAGACTGTATGAAGTGAAGATCTTGTGACAGAATGATATCAATTTCATCATTAATACATATTCCGTAGATCTTGGATAACACCTTTGACGTTCAATGTCAAAGGTGTCAATATGCTCGTATCTGCAAACCTCTGCAATTACCAACATCAGAATAGACAGTCCGCTTGGTGAAGTTTGAGTCGATAGGTTAATTTTGCATCTCTCTCATCGATAGGTACATCCAGCCGCTTATGCTGACAGCATTAATTTTTGCTTGTTATTCTTTCTTAAATTAACGAAAAAAATTCAAACTTTTTCCAACTTTTACCATTTGAAGCTCCTGGTCTCCATCTCCGGAGTTTTTCGGTTCTCAGAGCTGCCTGCTGTTCAGAATGAAGATCACAAGCTGAGAAAGTCTCTTGTTTGTTAGTTTTGGAATTAGTCTCTGACTTTCACATCTGCCTTCATTTGGAGATGTGACCAACGTTTCATTTCGGTGGGGCCTTCTCGAGCTGTTATTTCCTTGTATTCATCTTTTTTTCTTTATTTTGCGGCTTAAAATTGGGTTAATTGATCGAGGCACGGAGTGATATGCTTTTCGTTAGCGCCAGGCTTAATGATGAGTAATAATGAGAACATGCATGGGTTGTAATCGAAATGTCCGAGCGGTCTTCCATCACTCTAAGACTCACTCTAGTTTTGGCCGATTTGGCACAGATGCTGAATTCTGCAAGCATGTTTCGTCTCATTTGATATGGGCAGCTGTTACGCGTCAGACGGCGCTGCAGTTCAGATTTAGTACATGAGAACCTACTAAAACAGTAAGCTATTAAATTCGGTAAATTTTGGTTAGATAACAAATAGTTTACCAAAGATATGGTTATGGAACTTATTTTTCTCAATCTAGTAGGTTGTCCTATTTCACTAACCTCGTCTAAAGTACTCAGAACAATAATTTTGTCTTTTTCTTTTTATTCCATTTATCTCACTATTCACATATCAACAGAGTTCAGATTTTCATGCACATAAATATTTCATGAATAGTCTCGCATTTTCTTGTGAATGCGAATCATGTATATTGCTGAAGTGATGGGAAATTGGTTGAGGGGGCTTTATGCAGAATTCTAGAGTGACATATCTGTAATGTAAATAAATTCACTTGAATAGGTAAAACAGAGTGGAATTCTGGTAGATTTTGATGTAGTTAGATTATCGTTCAACGCATTCACAAATTGTTAGGTATTTTTTTCTTGTACCTAAGTGGATTATGCATACTGTGCTATCGATTTAAAAACTTCCTAGTTTATAAATTTAGAAGCAAATGAAATGTAAATTGACAGTGCCGGCATGTGCAGAAGCTGCTAAAAGCTCATGACAGGTTAAAATGATACACCGGCCATCATTACATGTAGAATTAACGGGCAGTTGCACTTGTCTTCTCAGTGTCTGGTGAACGACGACGTCTACGGGCCCTTCGCCGACACCATCAAGCAGTGAGTGTCTTGGTAGGGCGCTCCCGGTGTGGTGTTCCTGGTGTAACGATACCAGTGTGGTGTGGTGTGATAATACCAGTGTGGTGTGGTGTGATAATACCAGTGTGGTGTGATAATACCAGTGTGGTGTGATAATACCAGTGTGGTGTGGTGTGATAATACCAGTGTGGTGTTCCTGGTGGGGCAATACCAGAGGGGTGACAAGAATAATTAAGGCCAACTGTGGAAGGAGGCTAAACACCGAATAAAGCCTTCAATTAATTGAGGAGGTAGCAACATCCTGTGTGGCTAACCCTCAACAAAATTCATTAAAATGATCCGTAAAAGTCTGGTGCCGCCACCCTCTAACCTGCAGGGGTTACGGGCTCGAACCAGACAAAGACGAGCAGTGACATCTGCTTCACCTCCTGCGTCATTCGGGCTAACATGGTCGGGACATTTTGCTAAAGTGGAGGGAAATTTTAATTTAGGCATAAAACGTTACTGAAAATTGACCGTGAGACTCGAATCCAGTTCCCTAAATTTTAACCGACTATTACTGATTATATATATAAAAGGGATGTAACTGATGGGATTGGATATCTAATAAAGATGTCATCATCAATTGTGTCATGGTTATTTAGTTGCACGTGGTTATCGATTATTTATTACACATCCATTATCCAATGTATATCAAACATCAGATATCATCTATTGCACATCTATTATCCAGTAGCTATCATCCACATCCTTGGGTCTTCAAATCAGTGATAAATGCTGCCTTAGTAACAATTTACGATTCTCTACTTATTTATCGCAAGCCTTGAGAGCCTAGAGCTTTTGTGGAAGTAAATTATTTCTTTTAAATATGTGCTGTTTGTGATGGGCCATTATTGGTGTGGTAAGGACTCGTGACGATACCAGTGGGGTGCAAGTTGGCACTGTCCATAATTGCCCGTTGCTTTGTGTAGCTCAATAGGACACGAGTACGAGGAGCTGCTGAAACGGAAGCTGCGGGAGCGGCATATCAGCTACCAGACGGAAGATGACCTGCGCAGCCTCGGGTGCGACAAGACACCCGACACCAGACTGGACGTCCCCATAGGTAACCTGTGCTGGACGCCGCCCCGGCTGCGTCGTGGCAGAGATTTCTGCTGCTGCGTCGTGGCAGCAATTTTCGCTGTTGTGTCCTGGCAGCGATTTCTGCTGCTGCGTCGTGGCAGCGATGCCCGCTGCTGCGTCGTGGCAGAGATGTCCGCTGCTGCGTCGTGGCAGCGATGCCCGCTGCTGCGTCGTGGCAGCGATGCCCGCTGCTGCGTCGTGGCAAAGATCTCCGCTGCGGCGTCGTGGCAGCGATGCCCGCTGCGGCGTCGTGGCAGCGATGCCCGCTGCGGCGTCGTGGCCAGGCTCTCTGCCGCCACTGTTGAAGCGTAGTAGAGAGCTCTGCCATTTCAGCTGGGGCTTGGCAGGGGTTCCTGCCGCCGCTGCTGGGTAGTGGCAGAGAACTCTGTTGCCTCGCCTCTGCGTTGTGTAATAAATTTAAGTTATTCTTATGCGTAGTTTGATAGCCTGTATATGTTGTAGGAGTTATATCATATAGAATAGAACGAAGGTTCCGTACAAAGGTTATATTTTTATCTACTAATATTATCTTTTTACCTATCTACGCATGTGAAAAAAAATATTGGTGATCGATTTATGCAGGAAATACGAGATTAAATTTTGAAATAAAAAATTTTGTTTGTACTTAACTCTTCGTGCCTGTCGTACAGAAGAGCTCTCACTTGAATTTGGGGGGAATCTTATCCTTGAATGGATGTTGAAATCTTCTTCGTACTCTGATCAGGTTATATGTATTCACTGCAAATTTGAATTATTATGGCGCAGCTTCGTTATTGAATGTACCCATTGAAGCGTGATTTTAACGGAGACACGCTCGGCAGGCGTGGGTGGACGTGTGGTCAACTGGATAGAAAGCAAGGCGTCGTTCGGGGACCGGGACAACCACCGGACGTATCTCAGCGACCAGCTCTGGAGCTACTGGAACAGGTGAGCATTGTGCCGGCGCCTCCGTCGCTTTTTGCCAGCTCGAGCGCACCTCCTTTTGATTATTTGATGCTGTATGTTATTGTGCCCGCCGTGCCACCCAAGCTCTGGCTCATTAATATTACGCTGTCGCCACGAGCCTAACACTGAACCGTGTGCTGCGTCGTGCAGGTTTGGGCCCGGCCTCGTCATCTATTGGTTCGGGTTTATCGACGAGCTCAATTATTTGGAGGACAAAGGCATCCTCGTCCGCGACTCTTTTCCGGACGACATCGTCACCATGGACCCTTTGTCCGTCAAGTCCTCGTCTCTCTGCGCTACTTGAAGCCTTCTCCTAAATCTCCAGATAATGACTCCAAAGTCCTCAAGCCCTGTAGGTAGATAAGTGATTTTTATTAACAGACGCGCAATCAGGAGACAGCTTTGGAACTCGTCTTTAGAATTCAAGGGTGAAATCTTGATTGTACTTTCAAATCATCAACCGTCTTACAAAATTCTAATGGGCAGTTTCTGCAGACACTTATTGGGAATAAAGCTTTTGGCAGAATTTAATTAACATTCTGAACCGTGTGTCAAATACCAAGTTATTTGACAATGTATCAAATCAAAATCAGTGAAGAAAATAAACATACTTATTTATTACTTTCGTTTTATTTTTTAGCTCCTGAATATAATTTAAATTCCACATAGTTGCAGCAGGTACGAGCGCTTAGACGCCAAATGAAAGTATGAGGTGATGATTCTACAGTGAAAACTGAACTTCGGTAATGGCGCTGCCCACGATACCTAGTGGTGTATTTAAACATTTAATCTTGAATCAAACGAATAAATGTATAACCCATTCTGACTTTTAGGAATACAGGGCTATCAATAAGTACCACTAAAAATTATTGCCATAAAACTACATATAGTGAAAAGATTAGGTTTATTCAAAATCTGCGAAAATTAGGTTTATTTAGCGTATCAGTACTACCTACAATTAACACTTTTGAAAAGGGGGTGTCTTACTTATTGCCCACCAGTAAAAATGTAGAATTTGTTATATTAAAACAACGTGGAATAAAAACAAAAGATTTTAGGGAAGAATTCTCCGAATTTGAACCTTAGGTTAGTTCTATTCCAAGGACGAGCTCCTAACTTTATAAAAAACTTGACGACACGTGACCCGTTGAGTCAAATAAAATTTATCAAAATCAAACCGTATCCAGAAATATATCTGATTCACCACTCAAGTCGGTATCCACAATACAGGATTTAACAAAGAGTATAAATTTCGAATATCTCAGAGCCGACAGACAAACGTGTGCACGGTTTCAAGAAAGCAAGCAAACAAGCAAGACGACCAGAGTTTTAGTATTATATAGATAGATAGATTTGCAGCAACGTATGTCAAATACGTTCGAGGCTTTTTATACAACGGATTCTTTTAATCGATTCCTTCATCATTCCGTAGGTAGGGAAATTGAAGTGTTGGGAAATTGCAAGAACGAGAATCAAGAAAATAACGCGAAATATCAACTATAAGAAAATAAATTTATAAATATTTTTATTTGTCTAACTATAAACTACAAGAACCCGACAATTCCCTTTCACCATATCGGTAACCAAGTCCTCAAAGGAATTATAAATCGCAACGTTCACTGCACAAATGATTCTGATAAACTCGATCTTTTTATTTACTATCAAAACCGGGAAGCAAAGAGAACTTAATTTTGACCAATAACATAAGCAGATCTCGGAATCGTCTCAAACTAACCAATGGGGGTGTACAGTTTTCAATGTCAAATGAAGAAGGTTGCATACTTTATTTCCAACGTATATTAACACAAGGTATATTGACAAAGTATACTAACAAAGACGACTCCCAGTCGCCTCCTGACATGCCCCTTGGTTCAGGTGCACCTGACACCAAACTGACCTGTCAAATGCTGGAGGAAACTGCATCCATCCTCCAGTGATACAACGGTCCTGTGAGACTTGCCGTTGGAGAAGCTCGCCATATTCGGTTTGGTCTGCACACTGCGACTTGTTTCCTGAATGTGAACGAAAATTGTAATATATTATTTGTTTGTATACATCATACGCATGTATTGTATTTTCCCCGGAAAACTTTGAAAATATTTGGAACGATTTAATTCTCGATGATGAAGACAGGTGAAAACGCTGAAAACAAAGCGACAATACGCCGTTGGAAAAAAATTATTTTTCATCTCAACCCTGCTTTGAAAATCCGGTTAATATTTCCTTTATTACTGCCAACTGCACAGTAGTAGTATCAGTAGTAGTGATAGCTGAGCTTTGTAACTCAGACTATCTCGCAACGAAAGTGAAGGACTATTTAAGATGGACTTTGGAGAACGGGGTATCTATGCACAGGGTTTGTTCCCACACAAGATCCCATGCGCATAGAAATAGCGAGTTAAGGAAGAAAAAGAAAAGATAAAGAATTATCAGTGAAGAAGGCATGAAAATACAAAGACGCGAAGTGGGCACGAAAGATGAAAGTTCCGAAGGTCTAGCTACAGCTGAGATAACATAGAAGTGTCTCTCCGAGGATGCTAGTCACCATAGCATAAGATAGACAAAGCTAACTAATGGAATCCTATTAGTAGCTATGGCAACCCAAACGCAACCCTAACGCAACTGGAGCGGGAGACAGGTTTTACGAGTACAATATAAAATGGTTTTTCACAATTTTTCTTAGTCACAAACCTTTTGAAAATAGGTTTCCACCACTCGGAAAAAATTATTATCCAATGACATCAAAATGAAGACAGTCCAATGAGCAGGACACTCTGTGCAGTTGGCCGCAGGAAAGTAAATTTTACCCGAAAACCCGTGTAAGAAAAATTGAAAAACAGAAAAATTGTAAACAAAATTTTGTCCCTGGTCTTTTATAATATTTGTCTAAAATACGCATTTTTACACTGACTCAATTTTAATTATCGACACGTTATGTACTTTATTTACTGTACAAAATGTGTTGAATAGAAATTCTTTTCTCTTCAGTAAGTTTTGAACTTAGAATCTTCTAATTGGTAAGTAAGCATTTTTGGCATGAACATCAGGTGACTTCAGAATTTATATTCTTTGTACATTGTCGAATAATATTTGTGCATCTGTGGGAACTGGAGAAATTTTACAGATTGAGAGGCGATTGCACAATAAAGTAGAGCAAAGTAACTACGTTATTAATGAAGGCAAATGTTACAAGAAGTAGCTTCCTTTTGATATTGTTACTTTGCAATTAGGTTGTTGAGAGGTACTAAACGCAGTTGGGATAGTAGAGCTTCATTAACTCTTACATTCCGCACCGAAAGAGAAGGGACCATTTGGTATAGACTTCAGGGGACGGGGAATCTATGCACAAAATGTGTTCCCACGCAGGATTCCCTGTGCAAGTCAAGGGGATCCCACACCAAGTTAAGGAGGAAGAAAGGATCAGCAAAGAGGGCATGAAAATGGTGGGAAGAAAAGTTAGAACGAAAGATAGAAGTCTCGAAGGCCTCACTACAGCAGAGGTAACCTAACCGTGTCCACATAACATGGGATAGACAAACACTAAACTAACCCTATTGACTATGGTCCATCCTGTGGCCCCCTGAGGGGTGGGAAAAAGTATTGCATCACAACATTATTTATGATACTTAGAATCTCACCGCAGACAATGATTTTTTAGTCTAATTATAATTACTGATTCCAGAATCTCCTACTATTGCGTGGAACTCACGCACAAGTAAAACGCTGGGGTTGCATTTCATTTTTCATTCATTTCATTAGTCCCCGAGTAATGTTTCGATAAACTTGACATCACATAAGATTTCCCAAAAATTTAATTCCTAAAAATATACCAGTAGCCAAGGAGTTTCACACACAAACTTCCAAGTCGACAGCCCAATAGATGTCAGACCCAGAACTTTATAGATGCAAAATTTAGTCTTCCTACGCGTATGAAACGCTGAATGAAGGGTACTGTGAGTGTACTGTGAGTAAATAATTTTGAACAAGCAAGTTTCACTGTAAAAATATATAAGTGAAAACTTTTTTCTATTTTCCAAAGGACGTAAGCCTTTGATTCTTTACGATTTCATTTTATAATTCAGAATTATGAGAAACTTCTGACCTATTCTAATGTTCCTCAGAAGGATACTGGAAACCCATCAGTTTTGCAGTTATCAATGAGTCCCATGCAAAACAAATGTAACCAAACCAAAAGATTTTAAGCCCATACCTCCAGGAAAGATATGAAATTTCACCATTCCATTCTTGTTGACCGCTAAATGAAGATTATAGAGAGTTGATATTTCTGAACAAGTTGGTTTGAGTATGAAAATAATAAATTGGAAAACTTCGCATAATACAGTTTTTTCAAGAAAACATAAGCGCCGTACAATTTGTCTCGATTTTGCAATTTCACATGATACGTGAGAATTGTTCGAAACTTCGCACATGCTCTAAAAGTTCCCTGTAGAAATTGACACGCTCACCAACTTTGCAGAATTTCACTCAAAACCCTCCGAGTGGGCAGCTGACAAGGGCCGCGACCCAAAACTTTATGAATACAATAAATTATCGTTTCAATGTGCATGAAACCCAAAATCAAAGTGAAAAAGAGTTGATAATTTTGAGTTCGTAGGTCGTAGTGTTATTATAGAAAAGTGAAAACGATTTGCGCTATTCATGTTTTTTCACGAAACATAAGTAGCCTTACACTTTCGTATGAGTCAGAAATGTTTACATTTCACACATACGCTAATATTTTACCGCTGATCATACAACACACCCCAATTTTACAGCTGTCAATGAGTTTCACTCCAAAACTATCAAGTGGCAAACACAAAAGATTCTTGCCCTAGAACATAATGGATGTTATGAATATTAATTCGGACACATTTGAAACGCTGAACAAAAATCATCAGGGTTAAATAGTTTTAGACAAGTTAGTTTTCATGTCAAAATAGGAAACTGTGAACGCTTTGCTTCATATGATTCGTTTCGAAGGTTAAGATTTATAAACATCCACTGGGTTTTAGATTTATTACCCAAGATTTATAAATATTCACTAAGCTTTAAGATTTATTACCCCATTTTAAGGTAATAAATAAATCTAAAACCCAGTGGACGTTTATAAATCTCAACCTACAATATGGATCCTGGGCGTCCCTTATTGTAATGAATTATGATTTGTTTTGCAAAATATGTAAGACCATTTACTCTTTATTTCTATAATTTTATACCTCACAGAATTGTTCGAGACTTGACACGTACAGTAATATTCCGCCAAAAAAGAAGAAAAATTTTACGATGTTTCTACAAGAGTCACCAGCTCATTGCTACTATGGAGCCCCAGCTCAGACTGGGGAACTTCGGCTGTAGAATACTAAAACCATACGAGTTTCTCAGTCGTTAATGAGATATAGACAAAACATGCTGAGTGGCTAACCCAAAACGTTCAGGAATAGATAATGAATACTCAAGTTTGGCTTTTTGCAAATCTTTTTAATCCATACAGTTGTTGGTTGGTCCACTTTCTGGTACGCTTGTAGTAAGAATTTAGATAGGAGAAAATTCTTAGGACCGTATTCTTAAAAACTAATAGCGAGACTGTCAGATAAGGCAGTCCGTATCAGTAATACTGAAAGTAACTTTATTTGATGTCAGAGTTACGGTAAATAAGAGGGCATCTGGAGAATTTATATTAGTCACACTATCTTTGGCGAGGTGCCTCTTCTAGTACAGGGTCAGGCAAAATGATCTGACACATTTGTAGGTT
>VOMN01113560.1:0-27542 GCA_014899125.1 Orchestia grillus | reverse complement strand
AGCAAATCATGATTTAAATTTTATTTGACCCAACGGGTCATTAGTTTTCTAGTTCGTACTAAAATCCAGCTGTAGCCAAATATGGATATGAGATGCGGCAGCATTTAGCTTTGCACAAAAAACTAACTACAGTACTTAGATTTTTACGGAAGATCAATGGAGTCTTTTTGAAAGCTGATCTTAAAATGCACTCAGACGGTCAAGAGTGAAGTGAAACAAACGAACGCTTTCGGTAGTACTCGATGCTCTACGTGCGTTATTATGCTATTGATAAGCTCAGTTGGTATATGAATTGAAGTTCTTGTTTCAGGGAACATGCGTTTGTATGTTCAACAATTGCCGCCAAATATATTCAAATTTCACTTTTTTTTCCTACTCATACTTTATTCGCTTAACTCGAGTGAGGTTCCTTGATGGTTTTTGAAGTAATAGCTAGAACGTAGTCGGTTATTTCCTTAAAGTAAATAAGTGTAATTAAATGGGAGAGGGGAGATTTGCACCTAGTCACCCATAACTTTTAAAAAGCGTTAGGGTTTGCCACCCAGTCAGAGAGCTACAACTAAAATGGAACGTTAGGTCTCGCCACCAACCACTCACCGATGACTTCAAGGAAGCATAGGGGGTTTGTCTCCTACCACTCACCTATGTCTAGGAGAGAGGGTTTGCCAACTACCACTCACCAATGACTTCAAGGAAGCATTGGTGGTTTGTCTCCTACCACTCACCTATGTCTAGGAGAGAGAGTTAGGGTTTGCCACCTACCACTCACCCATGTCTAGGAGAGGGGGTTAGGGTTTGCCACCTACCACTCACCAATAACTTCTTGGAAGCTTTGAGGGAATTGTCACTTGCTAGTCCCCTATGTCTAGGAGAGAGTGTTGGGGTTTGCCTCCAACGAGTCGCTTTTGTTTAAGAGGGAGCATTAGTGTACAACACCTAATCAGTCACCTGTAGCTGGATGGGAGAGCCAAGGTGTTTCACCTACCAGTCTTCAAAGTCTAGAAGGGAGCGCCGGGGCGTCTGCGTGGGAACCAAACAATCAGCCAAGGTGATGTCGAGACGAACGGAAGCTGAGAGACTAATCTTGATTACGCTGTTCGCAGTCTCTTCAGTCTCTTAGTCCTAAAAAAACTTCATTTCAGTCACAATGAGTTGCGACGTATTGAGTTTTGAATGCTGTAAAATTACCGACAGGGCACATGACCACAGTGGGGAATATTGAATTTAATCTTCCTTTCTCTAAGGAAACACTTCGTGACAACTTGAAAATCAGCCGAGCGCTCACCGAGCAATCGGATCTGAGATATCAATACTATCGATTCAGTGATTTTACATGAAAATAAACTGAAACTTAAAGGCAAAGTTACTTCAAGACTTACTCCAGTTTTCACAAGCTTCTAAGTATGGTTTCTTCCCAATGATCGTTTGAAATAGAATTGCTCATTCCGACATTCCAGGTGTGGTGGAAGGGCTGCAAGGCATGTTTTGGTGTGACTGAAATACTGAAGGCTATTGTAAGTAGTTACCTTCGTCACGTAGTCACGAAGATAATAAATGCGATTATTAGTTCAGGTTCTTTCCCATGAACACACTTCCGAAGGCTGCAAGTACGAGAACTCATCAAGATTTTTTCAATGTACCTTTGATGAGGGTAAATTCAAGTGTTGGTTAAAGCTGCCGTTATGCCTTCTTGTTCAACAGTCCTGTACGCCTTGCATGGTCCAGAAAGGGAGCATGGTGCCTATGTGCACCACAATTTAAAATGTTCGAAAACTTATAATTAGAAGGTATTAAAACACATTGTCGTTTTTTTCTTTGTTTTTGATACTATTTCATGGTTCACGCGAAAATTTAGCATTTCCGTTATAAAATAAATTACATGTGCAGTCTTCTAAATTACAAAATAAAATACCTCAGAGGCATGTGATACACAATAGGGTTAGGATGATAAAGTTTTTCTATCCTATGGTATTTGGACTGGCGACCCCTGGAGGGGACTGTTAAGTTGCATCATCTTTAGATAGACCTTCGGGACTTCTATCTTTCTAGCCCACTTTTTGCTTCTTTCAATTTTCACACCTTCTTTGCTATCACTTATTATTTTCTTTTCTTACTCTTCCTTCTTAACTTGCTGTTTCTCTGCACAAGGAATCCGGGGTGGGAACCCATGTGTGATTAGATTCCAACTTTTCGACAGTCCACACTGAATAATTATCTGGTCTTCTCTTCGCTCTCTTTGGACCACATTTGGTGTGGATAGTGATCCTTAGACGCTAATAATCAATTTATAAAATAAAATAGCGAAATTTACTAGTTGTTCGTGTCACCTGTGTCTTACGAGCAGTTAAGACACAAGCAGGAGACATCTTTACAGTCCTGGTCAAAGCAAGGTTGCCTTAATAAGGACGTTCTTGGTCGAATCGTCTTCGCTGAACTGTGGTGTCGAAAGTCTTGGTCAATTATCCGCTTGACGCAAGTCTTGATGACGCTACCTACCTCCTGAGTTGCGAGTGATAAGTTCTGACCTTCGGAGTAATAGACTTAGCTTCATCGTTCGCAGTGATGGAGACTGGGCTTGGTTTAATTACCTATGAAAATGTAAAAAGGGTTGATTTAAATGTTCATCGTAATGTAGAAAGGGTTTGGTTTAACTATCTATAGTAACGGAAAGAGAGTTTCGTTTAGACGTCTTCAGTAATGAAGAGAGGGTTTGGGCATATGGCTTGAATTAAACGACTACAAAAATGGAGAAAGGGCTTGGATTAACTACACTGTAGAGAGGGCTTGGATTTACTATACTGTAGAGAGGGCGTGGATTAACTGTATTGTAGAGAGGGTTTGGATTAAATGTCTGCTGTAGAGCACAGAGGGTTTGAATTAAACAATTGCGGTAATGGATATAGGGTTTAGTTTGGATGCCTCCTGAGTTATAGGCCTTCGAAAATTCTGCCGTTTGTACCCACTTTACTTCTTTCATATTACACTTCTCCGCTATCTTTTCATTTTCTTTTCCTTTTCTCCATTCTTAACTTGCGCATGGGATTCCATGTGGGAACACTCCTATCGCAAATTTTCGTTCCCTCTAGTCCATCCTTTTTCTCTTTGCCCTCCTTGGATCAGATTTCCTGTTAATAGGGAACGTTAAAGCACGACTATACCAATGATAATTAATCATTGTCATTGTTGCACTTCATTAATCTCAGCATTATAGTAATAAGAAAAGTTAAGCTTTAGCTTTCTACGTAACGGGACACACACGCCAAAAAATCTCGATTTCGATGCTCGGAGAATGCCTTCTCCCTGGAAGCCGAACTTTGCCTCCTATACAAAGACGTTTAAAATACTCCACAAACCGTTTTCAGGTTTTTACTCTCGAGGAGGTTGTAAAAATCAGGGCCATCTAAGCTTTCCCTTTGAGTTTGGACACGGAAGCACGTTGCTCAAATATGGCCTCTTTCTCCTACACGAGGTCTGATGTAATTCGTTTGACAAACGTTTTCCTTTTTGATAGCATTCAACGCAAGAAATATTTTTGGCTGGCTCTTCAGCAGCTTTTAAAATTCGACAACGGTTTATTGCGGGTATGTTCATATCGTTAGTAGTGTGGTTGTCATTGGTACAACCCACGTATAAGTTAAATACGCTTGTACCTTTCGTCGTTCGTTTTTTCCTTTCCTCTTCCGTGGGTGATGCTTTTCAATAATTAGTTATAAAAAACAAAACACCGCACATAAAATCAGAAATAAATACGATTTCACATCCATATCATATCTAGCGAATAACTGCATGCAACACGAACAATAGTTTTTCATCGGATCAAATCAGAGCTTTCTAAATTAACGCTGTCGAAAACTCGAATCTAAGATAGCGGAATCCGCAGAAGTGACGTGTAGTGACGAGAAAAAAAAGCAAGAAAATCAGCAGAAGAACAAAGATGTAGACGGGTGCATCTAGTAGCTGAAAAAAGTCTGAATATTCTGAAACGAACAGAAAAATGCAATGAAAAAAAGAAAAATGACAGTGCAAAATAAAAATAGAAGTATGTTTATGCAAGATAGAGCCAAGGATAGAAAAAAAGAAGCAACACGAGTGAAGAAGGGAGAGCCCCAAATCTTGACTATGCTATGAATTGAGATCGTGAAGAACTAACAGTTTTGCTTCTTCGGAGTTTGGCGACATACGTGGCGTTACCACGAATCTAGCAATTCGATTATTATTTGACATGAAATCTTTTCTTCATATAAACTGCCATCCGACGTTTGTCTGATAAGGCTGGCGTGCTGGCAACATAGCTGACGTTTGCCTGGCAACGCTGACGTGTTGGCAACAATTCTGACGTTTCCCTGGCAACGCTGACATGCTGGCAACATTGCTGACGTTTGCCTGGTAGCGCTGACGTGCTGGGAGCAAGGCTGATGTTTGCCTGGCGATGCTGACGTGCTGGGAACACGCCTTGTGAAGCTGACGTGGTGGCAACACTGACAATGCAATTATTCATCTCCAATCCGATTCCCTTTGTAACATTATCATGTTTCACTAAGCTGATGTTATCGAATGTCAAAAATTAATTGAAACGATTCCATGATCTCCGATATGAGACTCTTGAAAGAAATACATCTTGCGTAAGCAAATGCAGCCACTGGTCAGGTAGATGAGAATTACATAGTTTTTTAGTGATTTTATTTCCTATTAATTTTAATGGTTATACTTTAATATTAGATAATAATTCCTGCATTTAATTGGCCTACTTTTATGATGTAATGAGTATATTTATTTTTTTAAATAGTTTAATGATTATATTTTATTGTATTCTTAGAATTGCTTATTCAGGTATAATATTGATTTTATTTTCTAATTTTGTTTTACCATGATGATAATTTTGGTTCCCGTATACAAAAGTCATTGAATTCTACAGCGATATCGCAACCGCTCTGACTTTAGACTCTTCGCGGTTGTTGATGCGGAGATGTCTTTTAGTTTGTAGGCCTCGGAAGAAAGCTATAACTTTGACCTTGAGGGTAAATTTATCGGTCATAATGCATTAGGGTGTAACTAGACTAAGGGGTGAGAAAACGAATGAAGCTTATGCGATGTCGTCTACATTTATCTCGCTCCCCCAACGCAAAACAATTACCTCAACTGGCTTGCTGAGATGCTTAGTTTTATTGACGAGGGAAATATTCAGGGCATTGGTTTGAAATTTATTTTGGTCGCACTGATGCGGGATAAAGTACGAAAGTTTTTTATGAATTCGTGATTGTGAAGTTTAGATTGAACTTTTCACTTCAGCGAATTGGACTTAAGCAAAACCATTGAGACGCTTTTTGACATATACTGGTTACCAGCAATGTTTTCATTCTCAGCCGATTCGAAAAACTAACCCTCACCGCTACATTTTAACCTTCGTTTTCTTATTAAAAAGACTCGTGCTTCTCAGATTAACCCTTTCAACTTGGGTGGTGCATTTGAGTACAAGCCACAACTCTTCATCACACGAATTCCACGTTGAAAGGATTGGACAAAAAACTGTTATGAGTGTTTTCTGATTTACTGCGACTCATTTCTGAATCTTCGGAGCCGGGGAGTCCAGTAAAACAAGGAATTTCGTTTTGGATGCCGTAATCTGCTTCGCCACATCTGCGCATGGCCGGCGGCCTCAGCCTCCTCAGCTCGTGCTGAACGTCTCGCTTCGCTGAACAGAATGTGCCTCAGCAGTCGGGCCCTGAGGCTCTTGTGTTGTTGGGATGTTTGTTCCGTGACTGCACCCCTCTGCCTGCCCCGAAATGGCCTCTTCTCGTTGCTGTACACGGCCCTGTCTTCTCGAGTCTCGCCTGCCCTGCCAGCGTACAAATAAAGCTTCTCGAGTCTCGCCTGCCCTGCCAGCGTACAAATAAAGCTTGAGTCTCGCCTGCCCTGCGAGCGTACAAATAAAGCTTGAGTCTCGCCTGCCCTGCGAGCGTACAAATAAAGCTTCTCGAGTCTTTAAGAACCTAGGGAGCTTTTGTGCCGTGCTTTTAGATGGATTTCGAATGCGATTGCGTATTGCAAAATGCACACATCAAAACCAGTCCCATTCGCTCAAAGCCAGTGACACAGTGAGGGGCTTAGTACAAATTTAATTGCTCTATGTTGTTCCAATCGCCTCTAGAGTTCATTTAAATGTACAGAATAAATGTATCCTTTGGACCTCGTAATATTAATTCTTTGGAAGGCAAGAGTTACATCAGTGCTACTGAATAGCTCTTGTGTAAAACTTTGTATTATTTGTACAGTGAACGTTAGAAGCGTAAACTTAATTTCATCCTAAAGACACTGTTTTCAATTTTCATGACGAAAATTTCTTCATGTTTCTGCCTTGTACATAACTGAAAATTTGAGACTGCAAGTAGGAACTGCTAAATAGGGCTGCTTTGGTCACTAAAAAGGCAGACCTCTCAGTTCTCAGTGTATAGAGAGCGTTAAATATCTTCATAATTTGGTAGATTTAACGTACCAAGCAAGAACCAAGTAGAAACTGAGGTGTGGCGAATGGACTCGAAGAATTGGAGCGCTCTTTTTCACGAAAAAAGCCAATTTTTAGCGCCTATTGACGTTGAATTTGAGCCATTGCCCAGGCTACATTTCCTAACGAAATTTCAATAATTTCTCATCCCGTGATTGGTAGTCCCTGTCACGCGATGCTTTCCATTGAGGATTTAACGCCTCACAGTTTAGTGCAGATTGCTCGGTTGATTTCGAAGACCGATCAGTTGCACCTCGCGCAGGAAAGCGATGATTGCTTATGCAACTTTTGATCGGTGGCCGTGAATTTTTGATCTTCGTTATGTTGGTTTTGAAAATTAGGGAAGCTTAGGAGGCACGCGGTGTATACATAAGCTCGTTGATGATTAAAATTAGATACCTGAAGAAAAAATTCACTTTTAAATAAAATGAAAGTTTAAGGTTGAATTTATATAATAATATCAGGTATCAAGGGGTAATTCAAGGTTTCATTTTGTGACCTGAGGCATTAAGTTTTTTCTTTTTAAGTGCAATATGTTTAGTTGATGACCAAATGTTTCAAGTGGTGCTTTGACGTTTCAAATGATTTACGATTTAAAGCAGTGGCGAGAGGTATTAAATTTAGATTTATAGTTTGAGCTAATTTATGGCCTGATACATGCGAAGTCAGTCTATGCCTGAAAACCCTTCACGAAACAGCCAAACTCTCCTACCCTGCACACAGACGTCAGACTTAGACCTAATTCCCTATTCGACTAGCCAGCGATCAACGGTCTGAATCGAACATACGAAAGTCTCTTACGGGCTGTTTAATAATACACAAATAAAATGTATCATCCGTACTGTGTGATCTAGAGAAGTGTTTCATCCAAAAGAGCGCAGATTTACTGAAGCTGAGCTCGCTCAGCCCCAGCCGAAGGCATGGTCGCATTTGACGTCGCGGTGCCTTTTTGTTGACCGCCGTCAACACCAGGCCGACCTCATCACTCATCAAAGCTCCTCTCGTGCTTAGCTTAGAAAGACAAGACAGTATTCAAAGTTTCAAGCCGATTTTCACCAGTAATTTTAAGATTGTAGACTAACTGATCACAATGAGAAGTATCATCGTGACTTCCACATTTTAATTTTGCGGCTGTAATCTTACTAATTGAAAACCAGTAAAACATGCCCTGGGTGGGACTTACTTAGGAATAAACGATATTTCTTTGTTTCTTCCGTGAGCTTCAAGGTCTCGGCCACTGTAGAAGTCTCGTGCAACTCCGCACGTGAATTTTTACCCCTCCACAGCGCCTTGCCTCTTCGCGCTGAACAATTGGACAGTGATTTACAAATCTGAATTCGAAATTTCAACGTGATTGGTCATTAGGCTGTGACATTACTCTCTGAAAACCAGATCTTGACATTGCTTCCGGCAAAACTGATTTCCGATTTCAGAATAAAGGATTTTTCATTCTATCATCTCTTCTTTCTATGTTTTTTTCCTTTGTTTTTTCTTTTGTTTCTTTGTTTCTTTTCGTTTGTTTCGCTGGTCTTGAAACCTCCGGCGCCTGACAGAGCCCCAGGCGCCGCTTGTCACACGGCAGGAAATGCGTTTTTTGGCGTCCGACTGGATGCATTCTGCTCGTGACACGCATCGGGNGTGTTAGGGTATTTTTTCTGTGGTCAGGTTATTAATCCTGCTAATGGGGCATTTTTTGTGAGTTTCCTACATTTTCCCTGCATTTGCTGCACTGTTTTTGAGCTTGGTGCATTTCGCCTCAGTTGAGACCGTCTTTTTACGCGTTTCGTTCATGCTTATAGAGTTTGATATATCCTTTGAAAAGCGAGCTCCAACTGCGAGGTTTGGCGATTGATCAGCATTAAGAGTTTCTGCGCTTTTTATTCGAGAATTTCAGTTATTGCTTCGCGAAATATTTCCTCGCATTTTAACGGTGCTTCCATTGTATGGACTCGTGTCTTCAGTATTAACTTCACCCTCAAACGCCAAATAATTTTTGAGGTATTATTGTAGTTATCTTTGTACAAAATTTAGTTGTAGTCGCATTTAGATTTGCGATAAGACTGCAGTTACCTTTGTACGAAATGCTAATGCAATATTGCACCAATATTCCTTATTGGTGCAGTGAGCTGCACTCTCATAAAAATATATTTCCTTATAAAAACTGGTGTAATTTTGCTTCCGTAAACTACTGTGTGAAATCCAATTTCTATTAATCTGCTCGAAAAAACTCTTCCAGGTGCTATGATTGAACTCGCAATAAAAAAAAAATTCGTTTATCTCAAGAAACTCGTTCCAAATAAAAGCTAAGTAGTTTTTTACGAATTTACTCAAGAAAAGTTACACGTTTAGATTGAATTTTCACACAGTCAATATTACAGACCAGAGCTACAAAAGTGAAAGAAGTACGTTATTCTACTTTCTATAATAAACACTGGATATATAAACTGAAGTTGAAGTTGTCGGATCCACAGAACTGCACACACAGAAAGTGAAATTTAGCTTTTAGGCTTCACTCTCACTCATTTTGTTGGAAATTAGACTGTACCTCACTGAAGTATTCTTTACTGCATCACCTGCTAGTTATGACACAACGCAACTATTGAATTTGACGATGATGGTGAGCGAGACTGCGTGATGCAAAAGTGAGCCAGCGTGCTACCATGATGGACGATGTCTCCTTGCCCCTTGACTCGTTGGAGGCATACCCCGGCTGCATCAGTCAGAAGTTCAGCGGCGTCCTCTCCAACGGGTACAACAACGGGGAAATTTTTGACTGTGACTCTGCGGATGACCTAGACAGCGATGATCCACCTTACTTCACGAAGGCTCAAGACGGACCGAGTTATGGCAGAGTTACGGCGAGGACGCAACACTCGCTTCATCCAGGGTACACGGACCGCCATTCCCGGGTCACCTATGACCGATGCTCCGGGATGGACCGCCGCAAGGTGCATATCAGCCCGGAGGACCGAGGACATCTCTCTCCCAAGACAACTTCAAACGACAGAGAACGACTAGCCAGCGGATGCCATTTGAGCGACCGGAACGAACTGCTGACGAACAACCGAATGAGTTACAGGACTTGCGGTCACGGTGACTTGTCTCACAGACCAGAGTCTTCACGAGCGACTATGCAGCCAAAAGGTCTGCACACACATGTGCTAAGCTGCTCTGGTCTGCGGCCTCGGCGGGCTAATGGTCTGCCTCAACCTTTAGGTGGGGTGTTTGATAGATCCCAAGTGTCCCAATCATGTCCCAATGACAAAATTCCGTGTTCGGGCACTGGTTTACCACTGCGAGATAAAATTGAGCTCTTCCCTCACGTATGTGGCAAAGACAACCCCCTCATTGCTCCCGCAGAGTCGAGTACGAGCTCTGATCAGGAATTTCCGGTGAGCCGCGTTCCTCAGTACAAAAAGAAGACGCACAAAAATTCTCGAGCAAAAAACAACCGAAAACCGAGAAACATCAACACCCGGGCGGCAGGAGACGCCGGCTTCGCTTGCCGAGACTCTGAAGATTCTTCAGTGTTTTCGAAAAGCGACTCTGAATCAAAATACAGTTCAGTGACTTCTAGAGTGCCCAAAGTATCAATATCAAATTCAGCTGAAATTTTGTACGAAGAAAGCGGATCGTTTAAGTACATTCCTCCGTCGTCGTGTGAAGAACGGCCTCTGAAATCTGCCTTAAAAATCTCCCAGTCTCGACTAAGTGGAGACTACGAAGACTCCTGTTGCTCTTCCACTTCTCGATCGACCAACACCCTCAGGTTCTTCCACCCCGACGACAACTACAGGCGGACATTTGCTACGAGCTCCCAGGACCTCACTCGTCCTCCTCCCAAGCCAAGCCTCGACAAGACGAGGCCCGCCTCTAGGGCCTCCACACAGCCCATCTACCGCGCCTTCGAAGAACTCGGTGACGTCCCAACGTACGAAAACAAACGACCGTTTTCTCTCAAGTCCAAATCGTTGTCGGTGTTTAACCTGTCCAGCATTGGCAACAACAAGAACTCCAGTCCCAAAGGCCAATTTGTTTCTAATAGAAAGAAAGCCAACAGCGCAACATCAAGCGTGCGGTCTGGATCCACAGACCTCGAAGATGGGTTCACGACCATTCGGAGAAACAGCCGCCATCTTTTCAAGCAAAGCAAGAACCTTTACTCTTCAAGGAGCATGTCAAACCTGACCCAGGTGCATCTGGAACAGACGTCAGACTTCGCCTCGGAGGCTTTGAGCGACTCCATGGAGGATGTAGTCGTACGGTCGCCCTCTTTAGGGGACTGGCACGAAGCCCTCGCTGTCACCAATAAGTTAGGATGGACGTTGCTGCTCTACAGCGCCGTCAGGAATAATTATAAGCCTTTGCAGTTTGCGCAGCAGCTCCTCCAGGTACGACACTGACATTTCCAGGGCAATTTATATATATATAGACCCGTAACTTCTCAATTACTTGGTTTCACAGAATCTGTAGTTTGTCATTCGAAACCATTGATGAAGAAAGTTTAATATTTTATTAATACTTGGGCTTGAAATTTCGGATCAAATAGATATTCATGCCTTGAACAAAGGTGTTCAATAAAATAGGAGTAAAATAAGTGTATTCATAGCCTCTTGGCTAAGACAAAAGGTTCTATGACTGCTTACTAAAATTTGAAGTAAATCACAAAAGCAGAGTACTCCTTCTTGCTGAGGTACGTTACTCTCCTTCTGGCTGAGGTACATTACTCTCCTTCTGGCTGAGGTACGTTACTCTCCTTCTCGCTGAGGTACGTTACTCTCCTTCTCGCTGAGGTACGTTACGCTCCATCTGACTGAGGTACGTTACTCTCCATCTGACTGAGGTACGTTACTCTCCATCTGGCTGAGGTACGTTACTCTCCTTCTGGCTGAGGTACGTTTCTCTCCTGCTGATAGTCATCTGAACAACAGTAACTCAAATTATAACTCCTTAACATGCAGGAGAATGAATTTTGCATATCTATTTTGTGCACATATCTTCATTGGGAAAATTCTTTGAATGGTAGTGTCATTTCCCGCAAGAATATAAATTTTTTGAACTCTACTGCTGTGGTACGCTTTGTGCCGTTCACCCACTACTCAAAAAGTTCATCATTTCGTTTACACATACAGGGAGCAGCGTATCTCTGCTACGGCTTCTTCTGAAAGCTAGGTCCTCATCAACGTTCACAACAGGATCTTCTGTGCTCAAACTCCATCTCCTTCTGTAGACCTTGGAGATTGCAAGTCGTTCGGACACCTAGTCCCTGGATACACTGGTGTGCTGCCTTTTCAAGCTTATGTTTAATCTTCTTTTCCCAAATGAAGCACTTCGTTTGGGGTATCGAGCCCTTTAGCTGCTGGCTGGAAGACAAACATTCTAAAACTTAGTTGCGCTACCGAACCACTCTACGTACGCATGCATGTATATGAAAATGGTGCAACCGAGGGCGTGTTAACATTCCGTACGCCTCATTTTCCGTATTTTTTCAACTTTGCTCGAATCTTTAAGAACATGGAAACGTTAACCACATACACAGTAGAATAAAAACAAGCAACTGAGAATAAATCGAAGTAGAAGTTAAGAAAAAACGTAGATGAAGTTTATTTCGAGATTTACGATCTTTTCTCTCCACAGGGCTCGCGTTCGTACGTGCGAGCCTTGGCAGACTACCAGACGAGGGAGAGTCGCCTGCTCAGCTTCAGCAAGGGAGACATCATTCGCGTCAACGATCCTGACCACTACCATGACAAGGGTGGGTGATGGGAGGGAGGTCATGGAAGGTGATGTGACCACTACCATGACAAGGGTGGGTGATGGGAGGGAGGTCGTGGAAGGTGATGGGAGGGGATTTGACCACTACCATGACAAGGGTGGGTGATGGGAGGGAGGTCATGGGAGGTGATTTGACCACTATCATGACAAGGGTGGGTCATGTGAGGTTTTGCGACCACTACCATGATGAGAGTGGATTCAGTAGAAACATAGAGACTTGTATCGGGGATATAAGTTATTATAAAAATCTAATGAATTTTAAAATATACCCTACTGGAAGCAGAGGATCGGTAAAAGGGTGAGGCGGGTTAGGTTTGTCTATTGTATGCTATGGGGACTGGTGACCACAGGGGGGCCCTGTTAGGTTACCTCAGCGATAGGCGTTCGATACTTCCGTCTTTCGTGCCCACTCTGCTTCTTTCCATTTTTTGCTTGCTTCGCTGATTATTATTCATCTTTTCTTCCTCTCCCTTGTTAGATTGCTACTTGTATATGCAGTCAATATTGCTTTGAAACCCAAATAATAAACCAATTTAAGGGTTAATTAATTAGAGGTCGGAGGTTCCACCTTTCCAACAATCCATGCTAGATGGTCCTTTCTTTCATTCTCTAAATATCGTATTTGATGGGGGTAGGGAGCCTTAAATTAATAAACAAACTAAAATATTCTAATATCGATTGTAAATAAATAGATCCACATTTATGGGTGTGTTGTTCAGTGAATTTGTCTTTTCATCAGTTGATATTAGACCAGTGTTGGCTGTCGAGTGTTCGCATTACATTCGCCTTTGAAAGACCAAACGAATTATGTGATAGGACTGCTTGTAGTTTTGTGTGAAAAAAACAACTGCAATCTTGTGCATAAGTGCAATAAGGCTGTATTTAGCTACTCACGCAAAACTATTAGCAGCCTCATGGAGCTGCTCCATAAAATCATTTTGGTCGATGGAAAGTCATTATCATTCTTAAATGAAGACGAATATTTCCCTTCAGTCGTTTAAGGGTTATTTCTCCATTTTAATTGGTAATTTTACATCTTTTGAAACAAGACATACAGGTCATGTTGGTCATTAAAGAGTTAATTTATTTTTTCATATATGACATAAATGTCATTTAGTTATTTAAAATGCTAAATTTTGACACGTATGCCTTTACATATCTTTCCCTGTACCCAGGCTGGCTGGAGGGCTCTGTGGACGGCAGGACGGGCCTGTTCCCTATGGAGTACGTGGTGCCCATAGGGCGTGCAGAGGCCCGACTTGGCAGCAAGGTGAATATAGGAACCTAATTGCTGATAGTAAACTTGGCAGCAAGGTGAATGTAGGAACCTAATTGCTTCCAGCACACGTGGCAGCAAGGTGAATGTAAGAACCTAATTGCTTCCAGCACACGTGGCAGCAAGGTGAATGTAGGAACCTAATTACTTCCAGCACACTTGGCAGCAAGATGATTGTAGGAACCTAACTGCTTCCAGCACACTTGGCAGCAAGATGATTGTAGGAACCTAACTGCTTCTAGCACACTTGGCAGCAAGATGATTGTAGGAACCTAATTGCTTCCAGCACACTTGGCAGGAAGGTGATTGTGGGAACCTAATTGCTTCCAGCACACTCGACATGCAGATCATCGTCGATCTTTCAGTGCGTAATTGATGTGAGGAATGTTGAGCGGACGCTTCCGTTTCTATGGGAAACACTCCGTGGTTACTTGAAAAAATTAGTTTGTTCATGCAGGGAATCGAACCCATACTCCACTGAGTGGGCAGAACTCTGTATCAGTAGGACATATAAGTCCTAGTGCTAACTCTTGTGAACGAAGTACTCACTCGCGTGAATAAAGTACTCACTCGCGTGAATGGAGTACTCACTCGCGTGAATGGATTTCTCACTCGCGTGAATGGATTTCTCNGTTCTCACTTGCGTGAATGGAGTTCTCACTTGCGTGAATGGAGTTCTCACTTGCGTGAATGGAGTTCTCACTTGCGTGAATGGAGTTCTCACTTGCGTGAATGGAGTTCTCACTCGCGTGAATGAAGTACTCACTCCCAAAGAATAAGTCTTGCCTAACCCGTGAGTTTGTAATTCTCATAGTATTCCAAGTATTGCGTTTCATAATACTTTCGACAGTGCTTCTTTGGTGCTGCGTCGAAACAAATGATAAGTAGAACTACTATTGAAAGCTGTGTACAAAAAATCGACTTTTTCTAAATCGTAAAATATTTTTTAGTCATAAGCCTTTTTTTCGGATCGTACCCAAAGTTAAGCACAGTAACGTAAGCCTTTCTACCCTACAGCACTCTTGCTCTCTACGTAAGAGTAATGAAGGTCGTCCATGAGCTATTTCAATAATTTTTAAATTTGCTGTTTGTTGTGCAGTTGCATGCTTGTTTCATGCTCACGTACAATGATTCCTAAGCTGCACTAACGGGAAGAAATGGCGTTGACGTCGAGCAATAGAAGTCTGACTTCAAAAACATGTTTATTGAGTCTAGTCATAATTGCGTAGCCACAAAAGTTGTATGTTCTCACATTTTGCTTTGTGGCGAGTAGTTCGATGATAATTGGTTTGTTCAAATGACGGAAATACTAACCCCCATTGGTGTCTCGCAGGCCAGCGAGCCGGAGGAGAGCGAGGCGAGACCTACAGGTCGCAGCACCGAGGCGCGTCTCGCTGCCATCAACAGCCGCGCAGATCGAGACGGCAGTGGAGACTCCAACTCTTCCTGGGGCATCCACCAGAGCACCACCACTACCACCACCGCCCTCCACAACGCCCATAACCTCCACCACGATGACAGCGGCCACTCGTCAGGTGGTGAGGGTGGTGTTTTGGGCGAGCGTGGCGATAAGGAGAGCATCATCACTAACAACCACAAGTCTCACCTCAAAGAGGGCAGTCCGGAAACAAGCAACCCGTCGCAGTACACACCTGCCCAGTTCACAAACGATGGCAAGCACTCCCTGCTGCAGTTCGCTCTAAAGCACTTCAGGGTGGCGAAAGACATGGTTGCGGCTGATGGCACTCTGCAGACCAACAAGGACAAGAAAAAGAAAAAGAGCAGCAAGGATAACGCGGCTGACTGGACATGGAAGGAACAGGTTGGGCTGACTGCCAGTGATTGGATTTTTCAACTTGAATTCGTTTCGTTCTTCAGCCCTGTTGTACTGAAAATACAGTTGCTGATGTGGATATTTAAATGGATCTTTTGGAAGGTGCTCTACGAGTAGGCGCTTTGGATGTAGATTCTGAGGGAAATACTCAAATGGATAGTTTGAATGTAGTCTCAGAGGTAGATGCTGTTGGTTGTATTTTTTGCTGGGAATATTTAAGTAGATACTTTGGATACAGTTTCAAAAGGAAATATTCAAACTGTTGTTTCAGAAGGTAATCTAGTTTCAGAAGGTAAACTCAAATATATTCTTTGGACACAAATTCAGAAGGAAACATTCAAGTTCTTTCTCAGTTCAAAAGATCTAAGCCTGGCATCAGTTTTTTGAAATACGCGACTAGTGTTTCCTGAAAATTTTTCCAGATCTTGTTGGTATGTCTAAGATGGTTACTAGCATTTAACTATAGTAAAGAAAATAGATGATACTTTGGAGAATGGCTCACTTTCCCGTTGATCATCTTGAAGGCTCAGTTTTTGAAGACTCTAATAACTGCATAAAATGATATGTTAGTATCCCATGCAGTGAAAGCCTAGAAGCTGTAACAAGTACGGCGACAAATGTTTGTCTCACCTTACAAGTCGATTGACTCTAACGAGGATCTCAGAAACGGTTTGAAGAAAAATACATCTTCAGTTGAAGAGACGAATTTCTTTTGCATCATTCATATACAGGGTCTGTCAAAATGATCTGACACATTGGTAGGTTTAATAAAATGCAAATGAAGTAAAGAAACATAAAAATATTTTTATTTTTGATAAGTACATATGTCATTTTGTGTCATTATGTTTTAAAAATTAAATCAGTCAAATGGGATCCATTATTGTCAACACACTGTCGAAGGCGTTCACGAAAGTTGTCTATAACTCGGCAGGTCATTTCATGTGGAATGGCAGTAATTCAGTCCAATTCATGGCAGCAACTGAAAAAGAAACGAAGAACAATGACATAATAAAAAAAATGGCATTATATGTACTTTTCAAAAATAAAAGCACTTTTTGTTTCTTAACTTTATTTGCATTTTATTTAACCTACAAATGTGTCAGATCATTCTGCCTGACCCTGTTTATGAAGTATTTTTTTTTTAATTTTGCTTTTATTTTATGAAAAATATTGATGTATAAAAATGTGATTTCATAATGGTGAGACTTACAATTTTCTGACAATAAGGAAAGGCAAATAATTTTAAAAACGCATTAACATGCATATAGAAAATGTTCTGTGAAAAAGTGGACTGGCTTTCACTCATAGATACTCGACAATAGAAAACCATTACTTTGATTTCAACAGTGCTTAAGTTTAATAAAATTCTAGTGTAAATATTCTTGACCCATTACAACTGCATTATTTTAGCGACAAAGCAGACTGCATTTAGCTTTTGTACGAAACCAAAACTGCAGCTTTATGTTTGTACTCCATAAGGCTGCACTTTTACAACAAAAAAAACGCAGCCTGGTTTGTATATGCAATAAGGCTGCTTTTAGCTCTGTACGAAAAACTAATTGTAGCCTTATTTATGCAAGCATTTAGCTCTGTACGAAAAACTAGGTGTAGCCTCATTTATATATGTGCAATAGGGCTGCATTTAGCATTGTAAAAAAAGTTGCACCCTTATGTGTGCATGCGGTACGGCAGCATTTTACCTTGCTTGAAACCCTATTTTGAGCTCGAAGAAGACGGCGTTAAATTAACTGTTCGTTGCCTGCCCAGGTGGAGATGGTGAAGTTCAGTCAGTCGCCGCTGACGGCATCACTGCTGCCCCTCGAGCAGGACATCAGCCACGCTGCTGTCGAGGTCTTCCTGTGCGTGATGCGTTACATGGGAGACTATCCAATGGACGCTGGCCAGACTGAAGTGCACTGCATTTACACCATACTCATGGTGAGGCATGAGGCTCATGGTCTTACTCATGATCATACTCGTGGTCATACTCATGGTCATATTTATGGTCATACTCATGGTCATATTTATGGTCATACTCATGGTCATACTCATGGTCATACTCATGGTCATACTCATGCTCATACTCATGGTCATACACATGGTCATACGCATGGTCATACGCATGGTCATACGCATGGTCATACACATGGTCATACACATGGTCTTACCCATGGTCTTACCCATGGTCTTACCCATGGTCTTACCCATGGTCTTACCCATGGTCAAACCCGTGGTCATACACATGGTCATGCTCATGGTGAGTCATAATACTCATGGTGAGTCATAATACTCATGGTGAGTCACAATACTCATGGTGAGTCACAATACTCATGGTGAGTCACAATACTCATGGTGAGTCATCATACTCATGGTGAGTCATCATACTCATGGTGAGTCATCATACTCATGGTGAGTCATCATACTCATGGTGAGTCATAATACTTAAGGTGAGTCACGATACTCTTGGTGAGTCACCGTACTCATGGTGAGGCACGGTACTCATGGCAATTCATGATCCACATGGCGAGTTATGATACTTATGACGAGCCATGATATTTTTGATGAGTCATGATATTCATGATAATACTAGTTGTGAATCCCCATATTTAAAGTGCCTCATCATATTCACGTTGGGGATGAATTCCAGAGAGATTCGGTGGGTTCCCCTTAAGAAAGTAAAGCGCAACTGGATTTTTTCGATCCAAGTGTGCAAATGGATATCGTCTCGGCCAGGGGTGGTCATCATTCTGTTGTGAATGAAAAAGGACTTCAAAATCCCATGCCTCATGTCAATTGTACTGAAATATTCATGTTTTTTTAAGAGTTCAACACCAGCGCTTCCTGAATATTCTTCAAGCACTGAATTAAAGGAAAGCATTTTTCATTGCAGCACTGCCACATGTACGAGGCACTGCGAGACGAGCTCTACTGTCAGATCATGAAGCAAACGACCTCCAACAAGTCGTCCATACCCGACTCCTGTCAACGGGGCTGGCGCCTCTTTTCCATCATCGCTGCCTACTTTGTGTGCTCAGAAATACTAGAGCCTTATCTCTTCAAGTACCTGGAGACCAACGCCTACGATAAACGGCGGGCCTTCCATGGTGAGTCGCGGTGTTCGAGTACTCGTGGGTAGAAATGTTGCTCAGACCAAAGTGTTCAGGGCTGTGAAGGAGTAAACGAGATATGCTGTGTCACGTACCGGTTCGTTTGAGCCAAATGAAGATTGGTCAACTAATTAACTTAAAAGCGTATCGGAACATGCGTTGTCCAGACCCTATTTAAACTAGTCACTCGCCCCGAAAAAATGTTGAAACCACCTTGAAATTTTTGCTGTCTGGAATACGAGATAGCTTATGACATAGTACTTCGCATCTTCTTCTACGTATGCCCTCGGACGTAGGACTGGGGACAGGCAGCTTTAAACTTTAGCGAGGACTAATGATGTAGATTTACCTTAAATATGGAACACGTGATCCGTAGATTTAGACCTGAACGTTAGGCCAGTAATCCAAGAGCTCGTAATCCTTAGACTTTAGGTTTCCAGTTATGCTACAATTTCTAGTAGTGAAGTATATTGATATTGAAAATAGTAAGCATTTTAATGTCAATTATAATGATATTAGTGATAGATAACAAGGGTAATAATCATTACAGTTTTCATTATTAATATATACAAGGCAGCCATTGAAGACGTTAATATGTAAATTTTATTTTTGAACATAAAACCGAAAAATTTATAATAAAATTTCTGAAGTCATTATTCCTTTGCATTGTTGACGTGATGAAGTTATTCCTCTGCCCTCATGTTGATGATTAAAGAGGTGATTTAGAAGAAGCATAAGGTGGGGGCATCTTTAATGGACCTGATGGTCTTAAATCTATGCATATTGTATTAGTCAGTTTCCCGTGCTGAAGTGCTCCTTATTTACTCACTTAAAGTTCGCTTCAGGCTTGGCAAACCCGCGCATTTTTACCCCTGCCTCCAACGGCTTGTAGAATATGAGAACTACCACACATAACCTATTCCTCGTTTTGTAGTCAACCATGAAGATATACCACACCATCCCTCACATGCCTAAATACAAAAACTCTTACCATTAAACTCGAACACTCTAAAAGACCTATGACTTAGCTCGGGTGATCACACTTCAAAGAACGAATGTAAAAACTTTGTAAATTATTCACATTAACACGATTAAAACCCTTCAAGCTATGTCGACATGGCTTCAGGTTTCTCAGAAATCGCTAACCGTTCTTGCTGGGCAGGCACAGCAATGGTTACGCTTCAGAATCTCCGCAAGACCGTCAAGTACGGAGGTCGGAAGAACGTTCCCAGTGTGGACGAGATCACCGCTTTAACGGCTGGGCGTAATTCCAAGAGGGAAATTTACAGGCTCCCTGGTGGCACGGAGAGGGTCATCAACACGAGGAGTACATCTGTTGTGCAGGTGATTTAGAGCTGCTAGGCAGCGTTGGGGACCGAGTTGGTCTTCAGAGAGGTCACATCTAAGGTTCAAGTAATTTTATTCTTGAATATTTCCCATTCGCTCATCTGATCTACGTGAGTTAAATATATGGTAGTTCCTTTGTTAATAAGCACGCGTATATTGGAACATCCATGCTCTTTCTTTCTCGTGTGTGAGATGTACAGCTGCCAAACAGTTTTACCAATCTACGGGTGACCTCCTATGTAGGCCATATCAAATAGATGATCTTTCGAATAAATTTTATGTTAATGCACTGCATCTCTCGGTTGTCTAGCCCCTCCCCCTCGCGCTGCCTTGTTATACTGGCCTTCCTTCGTAATACTGGCCCTCCTGTCATACTGGCCTTCCTGTCATACTGGCCTTCCTGNCCTCCTTCGTCATACTGGCCTCCTTCGTCATACTGGCCTCCTTCGTCATACTGGCCTCCTTCGTCATACTGTCCTCCTTCGTCATACTGTCCTTCCTTCGTCATACTGTCCTTCCTTCATCACACTGGCCTTCCTTCGTCGCACAGTTTTCTACAGTCGTAACATCAGTCGCACTAGAACCAAACGTCTAGAGAAAGTAAACACAATATGGAGTTCCTTTTTGTGTAGTCATAAACGTCACTGGAACCTTAACTTGTTCCCGGTCTCTGTAGCGTTAATTAAGCGGAACAGGCTAGCTACTGTATCGCATTCTAGACATGACGCTAGTCCAGTGGTGGCCAACCTTTTACATACCATGCGTCAATTTTATGTCATANTTATATCATACGGTTTCAGATGCGCCATAAATCTCTTGTACTCACCCACCATGCATTATGGGGGTGAGTCATTCATTATGAATAAGCTTAAGTTTTATCGCAAGGATGCATTGCGCCACTTTAAGTCATGCAATGCGCAACGTTTGGTGCATGCGCCATAGGATGGCCACCCCTGCGCTAGTCTATCACAAGCTTTGCAGAGGGAGATGGGGAAAGACAATAAGCTTTTTCTTAAATCAAATATTTTAAAAAAATTGCCACATTTCAATTAAGCGGGTAATAAGAAAATAAGATATTATTTTTTCAGGCATACACGTTACACGTATATTAGGAAATCCCCGTATTCTGTTTTGCTTAGGCGGGAGTCATTTTTTCCGAGAATGAGAATCATTCTTAATTATCCTTCGTAATCATTCTGCAGATTCACTTTATTTTTCAGAACTACTCATCTCCGACACGAAAGATAAATACGATTTTAATATCTGAAGTGCGCTCTCATGGTTCAAACTCCTTCATCTTTAGTTTTAAGAATTCTAAATTAACAGGACATAGAAGTACTCGTATTCTTTGATGACTCGCAGGACATTTTAGAGGAGATGTGCGAGGAGATTGGCGTGGCGTCCCCAGAAGAACAGGAGGAGTTCGGCATGTACTGCCTAGTGGAAGGGCAGGCCTTCACCATGCCTCTCGCCAGGGATGAGTACATCCTCGATGTGACCACAGAGCTGCGTAAAAATAATCAGGTGAGCTAGTTGTTCCCAAGAATAATTTATATCTATCTAGTATAATACTAAAACTCTGGTCGTCTTGCTTGTATGCTTGCTTGAAACCGTGCACACGTTTATCTGTCAGATCTGAGATATTCGAAATTTATACCCTTCGTTTAATCCTGTATTGTGGATACCGACATAACTGCATAGGATATACAGGATAGGAACTGCATAGGACTGCAGGATATAGGATGTATTTCTGGATACGCCTTGATTTTGATGAATTTTATTTGACCCAACGGGTCACGTGTGGTCTAGTATTATAACTCTTCTCTCATGATCTGTGGGAACTATTATTCACTTCATAATTCGCGAACGGTATTATTCATATATTATGCTTTGGATAGCGTAATTCAGAGTATGCTGGAAAGGGTATGGATAATAGTATTCTTAGGAATGATAGCTACTGTTCTAGTGTAATTTTGCTGAGAATTTTCGGTGGTGGCACAAGTAAAGTCCATTTCTCAAGCTCGAGTAGAAAATTTATGACACCATTACGGGAACAACTTTGTCATTTCAGGCGTAAAATTTCCATGTACAACATATTTTAGGATCACAATCAATTTTAATTTTCATGGTTCATAACGATATAAAAGCCCCCACCTGCAACCAAATCGTTAAAAAACGGAAATTATTGCATTAAAAATATGGAAGAAAATTTTATTGCAGACATTAAAAACAAGGATCTAGCAACAGATCAAAAAAAAGTCTGATAAGAACAATGATATTTGCTCGTCGTTTGTAGCTGTCATTGCACATTGTATTTTGATAATGAAAAGGAGACAAGAAAACACTCTTGTTGTTATCCTCTGCAGCAAGAAACACCTGTTACAATACGGTCAGTGACTCCAGTCTTTTCATTTCGAGGCGAAAAAATGCATTGAAACTTTCAGTAAAATGTGCGGTATTTGGTGCAGGTCTTCTTCTTGATCTTCTGCCGGAGCGTCTGGTACTGCCCCTTGCGCCTCGACACGCCCCTCTACGTGGAGGTGGTCTTCAACCAGGTCGCCCCTGACTACCTCGAGGGGCTCCTCCTCGTGTCTCCTGGGGAGCACCTCCCACAGCGCTTGGTGGTGAGTGGTCCTGCTGAGAGGGGTCCCTGCTGAGAGGGGTCCCTGCTGAGAGGGGTCCCTCCTGAAAGGGGTCCCTCCTGAAAGGGGTCCCCGTTGAGAAGGGTCTTCGCTGAGAGGGGTCCCCTTGTTGTACAGAGTTGAACGTTGCCAGCCGTGGACGAAGGTTATTAAGAATAGTTATGTATTCAATAAGGGTGTTGAGAACATTTCGGATAGTTTTGGATCAAATATTAATGGAAATTCGTGTTTTTACAAGGTGTCTCTTTATTTAGTTGGGCATCAAACTGTACCCAGACCACTTATTCACAACACGTTGTGCATTTTATCGACACTATCCTGTTCCAAAGATGGACATCGCTAAGATCGCCGCCCTGATGCACCGGGCGGCGGATTTGGACCATGAGCCAGCCATGCGAGAGGTGAAGTACCTCCTGCCGCGGAAGTCTCTCTTGATGACGGTGGTGCGGCCCCAGCAGTGGGTGAACATGGTGCAAGGGGCGTGGCCCGAGGCCGCCAAGCTCACCACTACGCAGGCAAAGGCTCAGGTCATGGGTGAGTAATTATTTGACACATTTACTTACCAAAGTAATTTACATTAGACACAGTTTTACTATCAAATGAGGAATGACTAAAAACCGGAGTCAGAATGTACACCACATGTGGGTCCGAATAAGCTCCAAGGCTTCAAGGGCAACTTTAGAGATATGAAGGCATTCAGTTTACAGCCGTAACTGAGAAATGAATGCGCGGTTGTGCGTTGTCTGGGGGTGACAGCCCTCAATTCTCCTGCAGCCACCACGTCTCTTCTCCAGGAAGCGGTTTCATCAATGTTAAATATAAAAGAGCTCTTTCTGTGCCACGTTAATTTCGGTGTTAATTTGAAATAAAATAGATATTTAAAATAAATTGGAAATGGCTATGTGCTCTATCTTTCTTCAAACCATCAGTAAGAATTTTGTCTTTAGAAAATATGTTGCCAGGTCGCTTCTGAAGTAATGTGATTATAATTAAACTACAACGTTGCAGTTGCTTAAATCAGTACTTTCATTCAATTATTTGCTGAGATGTTATAAACTAGTCCAGAAACGGTGAATCGATCAATTCATGAAGTCATTAAATGAAAGAACTAAGAAAATTCGCTCCCTACTCGCAAGGCTGAAACACAACTGAGGGTGAACATCGTGAAAGATTGTTTACGTTTCTTTCCTAAAACCTCTGGCGTCCACAGAAATCCTGGAACATTGGGAGCTGTTCGGGTCAGCGTTCTTCACAGTGAAGAGGGTGCTGGATGAACAGGAGCCTCTGGAAACCATCCTGGCACTCAACAAACGCGGTGTTCACTTTTTGGACTACGAGACGCATGTGAGAACACGACTAGGCATTAGTAGGGGGTTGTTTCCAGCAGGTCGTCAAGCTTCCACGACCGACGTGCTTTTCATTGTGATCTAAAATGCACTGAAAAGTTCTACTGAATTGCAAGAATAACCTAGCAAAAAGCAGAAATACTTAATGCACTAGAAGCAGAATTAGCTCACCTGATGAAGAGGAAGGGAAAGTCTCGTTTAAGGGTCAAATTCAAGTTTGATCTGCGTCCGTCTGACATTGTTTCATTCTAAAGTTGATTTATTTCCTTGGAGAACATAGAATACGGGCTTGTAAGAGAGAGGGAAACCAGGTTAGGGTCAAGCTAAGCGGAGATGATATTGTGGCAGCTATAAGCTACTGAAAAGAAAAAAGCTTTGCTGTTCATAAATGTACCTAAATTGACACTAACTCGCGTCATGTTTCAGGAAACGCTGGAGCACTACAGCCTGTCGCAAGTGTTCAGCACGCGCAAAGTAAAGAGCGAGGACGGTTATCTCTATCTGGACATGAAGTTCGGCAACCTCCTGCACCACCGCATCTGTCGCATCCAGACCATCCAGGCCCATGAAATTAGCAGGCTCTTCAGACAGTACATCAGCACAGAGCAGAGGGTGGCACCTGGCCGAGAGACCGACGCTCCAAGGGACCTTTCACTCATCCGAGACCGAGACGTTGCCTTGAGTAGATGAGGGATCGATGACTCCAGCATCAGGGATCAGGACTTTTGAGTAGATGAGGGATCGATGACTCCAGCATCAGGGATCAGGACGTTAGAGTAGATGAATGATCGATGACTCCAGCATCAGGTATGAGGGCGTTAGAGTAGATGAATGGTCGATGATTCAAGAAAAAAGGATCGAGACGTTAGAGTAGATGAATGATCGATGATTTCAGCATCAGGGATCGGGACGTTACAGTAGACGTGGGATAAATGAATCCAGCTTCATGAACCGGGATGTTAGAGAAGATGTCGGATCGATTATTCCAGCAGGACGTTAGAGTAGATGAGAGACTGATGACTCCATAGAGTGCTTTGGTACACCAAGTCGATGAGTTTTTTTTAACGTCATGAATCGATGTTCCCCCGGTAACGCCTTATTGAGGAGCCCGTAGCTCTGACACTTGAATACTATGAACGATATTGTTAGTTCATCAAGGAGGGACCTGTGAGGGTATATGGAAAACGTATAAAACAAATATATCGATACGCCTCTAAATAATAGGAGTTCTTCGATAACGGGACATTGGATTAAGAGTTTTTCAATGAAAAGAATTTAGGAAACAGATGATATTTTTGATGATAAGGTTAACATTTCATTGCAATACAAAAAAATATTGAGGATGGAGGGAAGCAGTATTAGCAGTGCAAAATGGAATTCATGGGATGAAATAGAATTTCGAACATTGGTAGTCATACATATATACTAGACAAATACGATAAGCTTCAAATTAAAAACCTGCTCATGAGAGGTTCAAATGTCTTTAGAAGGAATATGCTTAAATTTATTCCTGTTAAATAAAACATTTTCGTTGAACGAACTTTGGTTTCAGAAATAATCGGTAATTGTACTGGCATCCCAACATGCGAAAATTTGTATTAATGTGAGAATTTTTTCCTTGGAAAACTATATATTTCCCACTGATTCTTTTTTTTGTTATCTGAACAGAAGTATTGCAAGTTTATATTTTGACGGTTTTAGGCAGACATGAGCCAGATAATATAAGACTTGTGTAAATAAGTTAATCTTATTTTAATGATAGAGCTACATGTTAAAAATCATCGACGTTTCTTGAATTATATGAATAGTGCAATAATATTATCTGGAATGAGAAATGGCTTATGTCAAACTCTTTCACCTAAAAAATTTTTAGAACTGATGTATGTTTTGAACATTTGAATATTAATTTCGTACTTGTTTCGATAATTGTATATCCTAAGGTGAAAATGATTAAATTGGAAGACATTCTAACATAGGTATTACATTCAGGGTCCCATAACCAACAAAGTTACCTACTAAATATTCTAGCAGCAGAAGCGCAAATTTGTGTGTAGTAATAACTGAAAATTAAACCGACGTTGTAGGCTATAGCGATACTGTGGCCGCAAATGTATTCGACTGCTTCAGTTAAGCGACCTAATTATTTCCGATAAACTTCTTCACTAAATTATGATGTAGTTGTCTTAGCAAAGTTGCGCTAATTTTGCTCAATGGAAATGATATGAATCTTTAATATGAATAAATGTTTTGATTACCGTTGTCTCTTTAACCTTTAACTTTAACCAAGAGGTTCACGACGGTCGACATCTACGAATCGATGAGGGTACCAAGTCCATATGAAATTCTCCCTCAAAAATAAGTTTTCAACTCTCAAATATTCGATTTAACATTTTTGCGAACATGATCTACGTTTATATGAGTAATGAGGCTCTCATGAAGTTCAACATCGCAGGCACTCGATCATTTTCCATGTTAAAAGTACGTTAAAATGTATTTATTGACTCAACACAAGATCGTTCAAACGCAGACATGCTATATTTGGACTGAATAGAAATAATTTTAACAAACAACGGGTAATACAATAGTAATTTATTTGCGTTAAATAGGAAAGCATTCACGAAAAGTAGCCATAAAATCAAATAAAAGACTGAAATACGACAGTTAAATACTTTTGCAAAAAAGTAACGGTAGGAGATTGAAAATGTCTCACGTTTGGTTTCTTATTGACCAAATGATTAAACATAAGTTTGTAGTGTCATAGAATTCGAACGAGAGAATCACATTTATGGAGACGATAGTGAAATTATTTGATTATCTGCAAATGAGAGCAAGTTTTTCCGAATGCCTCATTTATGTTTCTGCAATTGTGTTAATGAACACCAACTCTTATTAACCATTTCCGAGACACCTAAATGAACGTCATCGAAACTCCATACGATGTACAACTTTTATCTTCAGCAGTTTCTACAGCCCAAGTAGCGAAACACTCGTCTTTAAATATTTACTAGAATCCATATTTTATTACAGTACAAAAAACATTGAGGATTGAGCCAGGCTATCTTTAGTAGTGCAAAAACGGATTTTATGGGATGAAATATAGTTTTAAATTTGGTTAGTTATAGTGAGATTTTCACTCAAGTGTATGTACATGATAAAATCTCCAGCATTTAAATTTTGGTTTCCCTTCGTATGAAAAAACAACTCTAGTGCAAAACGTAGGACTTGGGAAATGAAGCTTTTTGTTATTTATGAAATATACCTTCAATACAGAAACGGGTTACATTAATCGTTCTTAATAGTACACCTCACTGTAAAGTACATCTGTCAACCAATTTCCGCTGCCCATTACAACCAAACGCTGTTAGGTAAAGATTTCACACGTAAAACAAGACGAAAGCTGAAACACAACTGAAGTAAAAAAAAAGATCATGGAGATCTAAAACAACCATATTTACCAAAACCTCAATGCTAAGCAGAGATAATGAGAAGAAATGAGTGGAGTAGATGACCTAGCTGCCTGTCCAAGTGTTTGCATCCATCTTTAATAGGGTCAAGGGAAGTAAAGCTGATTCTACAAGGACAACAAAATACGATGAGTTAGCGTAGTACGCTCTCACCCTGTGTTCCCATTCAGACAGCAGCTGGAAATCCAACGGTAAGGCATGAAACCCCATAGGGAAGGCATGAAACCCCAAAGGGAAGGCATGAAACCC